>VZTF01005778.1:50377-61928 GCA_013397755.1 Cnemophilus loriae | reverse complement strand
CTCTGGACAATCTGTTCAGTGCTCGGTCACTGCCCAGGACTGAAGCTCTGCCTCATGTCCAGGTGGAGCTCCCTGGGCTCAGTCCCTGCCCGTGGCTCTGGTGCCACTGCTGGGCCCCGGAGCAGAGCCTGGGCCCTGCTCTGAGCCCTCCCTGCAGATAATTGTAAACATTGATGAGGTCCCCTCTCAGTGATCTTTTCTGCATGCTGAACAGGCCCAACTCTCTTGTGTGGTTGGAATCATGAAGCACAGAACCATGGAATGGTTTGGGTTGGAAGGGACCTTACAGATAATTTAGTTCCAACCCCCTGCCATAGGCAAGGACACCTCCCACTAGACCAGATTGCTCAGACCCCCTGGTTTTGGTCGTAAAAACCAGTCAGGGTTTTGAGTGAAAATGACCTGGTCCTGGTACAAACACTCAGCTTCACAAAACTCATACTGCTCTGGGTCTAGAACAGCATGAGTGGTGAATAGGACATGGCATTTTGTGTCTGCTTGGCAGGAAGGTAGATGAATTGCTGAATAATGTTCCTAAAACTCTTTGGGCCTCTTTTTTTTGTCTTGCCTGGTCAAATTTTCTGGGGGGGGGGTCTCCTGGAGGATGAGTTTCCATGTATAAAACCATCTTTCTCAGATCTAGCAACTTTTCCCTCTATGTCTGCACCTGTCTGAACTCGGAGACACATCTGTACAGGAGAGGTTTGATTTATACTTCGAACTCAGACTGCTAAAGAAGAGAATGGGGCTCAAACTGCACCTCCAAAAAGAAGGTGTTTGTTAGAATGAGCTTGAAACTTCAAGACTTCTTTCTTCTATTTCTGGTTTTAGTCCTCTATAATGGTGACTTGACTGTTTCTCACTTTGTCCCTTTGTATTAACTCTTCTTTCATTGTTTAGGTCAGTTTTTTATCCTCACCTTCTGTCTGTCTCACTAGTTCCCCTTTCTTCTTCATCTCACGACCAACTTGACTTCCTTGTTCACTTTATCATCCTCATATGTTTTATCAGCAGGGCTTATGGACTTCTAACTGGTAACCTGGGTCATTTTAGCGCTGCAGTTTTTCTTGACCAGATACCCAGGGCTCATGCATTCCACTGCTCCCTGTTCTTTCAGAGATGAAGCCTGATGGTTTCATCCTCAGCTTAGGGAGATTGTGGGTCCTTAAAGCTGAGGTGATGATTGTAGGTTCCCATTTTATTCCATTATACATGAGGCAAGCTGATGGTCTTTAAACTAAGTAAAGTTAGTCTGAAGCTTTGCTGAATCTGTCTATTTGTGACTGAATACAAAGCTACGTTTCTAAGGGTAGCCAAACAGGGATATATATCACATATCCTTTAATCTCTGTTATTTGTGTTCTGGGTAGTAAAGGACACCTGAGAAAAAATAAGTAAGATTTGTTCAGGTCATGTCTGTAGCTTCCCATTCTAAAGGAAACACCCACCCATGACTTCCCCACTTCTCAGCCCACATCAGTCTCACGTTCTGATAATGAATCCAAGTTCCCAAGCATATGTGCTGGGAAATGAACCTGCGCTGAAGCTGTTGCTAAAGATTATCTCCCTTAAGGAGATTTCAGTCTTGTGAAAGAAACCTCAGCTTAGCACTACATGAAGTCAGAAATAAAGAGCGATCTTAGCAGAAGGTCTTTTATGGAAAGATCTGGCAATCACTTCCCCGATTTTCATTTCAGCTGAGTTGTTTCTCTGTCCTGTGTAGCTCTGGTAAGACGTGATATATCAAAATCCAAAGCCTATCATATAAAAGGAGAACAGAGACAAAACCGTCTTGTGGGAAGATCAAGAGAAACTCATATTTTACTACGGTTCCAGCCATTCATGTTTTGTGTTGTGTTTTTATGTTTCGTGCTTCTCCCATCTGCAGCAGTGTTACCAACCACAGAATCATGCAGTCATACAATAGTTTGTGCTGGAAGGAAATTTAGAGACAAATGAGCTCCATGGGTAAGATCACCTTCCCCTAGGTCAGGTTTCTCAAAGCCCCATCCAACCTCATCATCCTGGACGGGGCATCCACAACTTCCCTGCGCAGCTCGTGCCAGGGCCTCACCACCCTCACAGAAAAGAATTCCTTCCTAGTATCTAATTAACCCTGCCCTCTGTTGGTTTGCAGCCCTTCCCCCTCGTCCAGTCTCTCCATGTCCTTGTCCAAAGACCGTCTCCCGCTCTCCTGCAGCCCCTTTAGGCACTGGAAGGTGCTCTGAGATCTTCCTGGAGCCTTCTCTGGGTGAACATCCCCAGCTCTCCCAGCCTGGCTCCAGAGCAGAAGGACTCCAACCCTCTGAGCAACTTTGTGGCCTCCTCTGGACCACTCCAGCAGCTCCACATCCTTCCTAGAACTGCTGAGAGGAATGTCAAATAGAACAGAGTAAAGAGGGAGAATCACCTCCTATAACGTGCTGGTCATGCTGGCACAGAGATTTCCACATAATAGAGAGCGTTTTGAGGCTTGTGCTCAAAATCAGGTGTGTTAACAGAGCTTTGAACACTTGTGGAATGAACAAAACCCCTGGAGAGAATTGTTAACTACTTAAAGAAACCTGGTGGAATCTGCGTGCATGGGGAGGAAAGTGTTAAAGCCGGCTGCTCTCTTTCAGCATGATGGACAACACCCCAACCTCGTTGTGCAGAGCAGCCAGAGCAGCCCAGAGTCCTTCACCAATTAGTTACTGCTCACATTTCCCTTGTTTCATTCCTCACAGTTCAATAACACCTGGCCACAGAAGACCAGAAAGTGGCTAAGATATTTTATTTGAAGGTGGAAGAATGGGAGGGGGGAAAAAAAGGAAAAAAGAAAGAGGAAAGGTGCTTATAGCATTCTTCTTTTCTGAAGTATACCAAAGAAGGAAGCAAGTTATTCTCAACACACAGAAATGGAATAATTACCTCTGTTCCTTAAGGCAGTGTTATCATATTCGATGTATTTTTTCATTAAGCATATCAGACAGAGATCAATGAATGTAGAAGAGTTCTCTCTTCCCCGTAGCAGTGAATGCTAATGGTGCTGGAACTGCCGTGATACCACACACCTCTCAGAAAGAAACAAATGCTGTGCACTCCATTAGAAACCTGACTCTTTGCTACAGCCAGAAGAAAGCTCCATTTTGAGCACTGATGAACGGAAAGCTACAAATCCACCATCAGAGTAAGAAAGGATCTTTTTTCCTTTCTCTGAGCCCTCAGCTAATGCTGTACGGGCAGGAGACGGGAGGATGGCACAATGTCAGTCTCTTCTTGTGAAGGTTGTTTAAAACACATACGTTCACATGCACACAGCCTCCCTACAATTATAACTGCAAATGCTGAAAAATTAGGGTTTTTTTAGTTATTTTCACACATGGGACTCAGCAGACTTATCAAAGGCAAGCATGATTTTGTGACTGTCTATTTTTCACTGAGTGTCAGCACCACACATGCTGGCTGTACTTGACAGTTGATTGTGATGTAAACATGGAGTCATTCCACTAAAGCCTCTTTCTGACACTTTTTCAATGCCTGGAGCAGTCTGGAGCTTCCATAAGCCAACATGGAACAAAAAGCTACAGTTCAGGGCCAAAAGAAAAAAAAAAAGATAGCTTTTATTTGGTATTCATGCCTTCTTTCCCATTTCACCAATAATATCTCAGAATTAACTTTGAGCGAGTAAAACTTAAACAGAAAGAAAATAAATCAAATTTACTTCATCATGTCTGATCAATATAATTTCATTTTGGAAATACAGGCTGTACTACGGATATGGGTGCATTTGTATTATTCACTCTAGTAGATATAGGAAAAAAAAAGATTATTTTGGCAGTTCATCTGAGTTTTGTGTCTACATTTGCTGACATGAAACCCAACCAGTGAGGCTTAATAACCAGAGTCTGTCTGAAAGAGCACAAATCTGTGTGTGTGTGTATGTTCTAACTGACCAGCTGAAAAATGACCTTCTGCTGCTGGAAACATTAACTCAAGATTCATAAAAAAAGTAGATCTTGGGTTTAATTCATCTGTATCATTAAACATGGTGAATTAAACTTCTGCTATGAGAAGTCCCAAGAACAGAAACATGGAAAAAACTATGTATCTTTTCAATAGCCTTTCTCACAGCATTTAGGTTAAAACCTAGATTAAGAAGTTATGGATTCACAGACTTCAACAGAGCAATTATAATTTCTATAAACAGAGTATGTCCTGGGGTTTATTGAACAAACACCATATTGAAAAAAGAGTGAGGGGAAACCACATTGTTTGACACAAAATATTCCCAAGATGCTCCCACTGAAATACTTCAGAATAATTCAGGGAAAGAAGGAAGAATTGCACAAATCCTGCACAACAGTTTTCTCCTGACATATAGGCTGTCTCCCTGCAGTGCCTTGGCACTTGCAACTATTCCTGAAGTATGAATTAGTCTTGGGATTATTCAGCCATCATGTTTAAATAGCTGGGTTATGTAGTTTACCATTATCTTCGTAGTTAGATTGAGGACAAATGATGCAATTTCCTGGTTTGTCAAATTTAACTTTGCTTTTGCTTTGGCTGAGAGGTCCCTTGTGGAAACACTGTGTAGTTTATTTATGGTTCATTTGTAAAGCAGACAGGCTTGGTTAAATAGACACAAGTTAAAAGTAAACTGATGTGCCAGCTGGCGAACATATTTTGCCCTACTTAAATTACATTTAACCTCTATCCGTAAGACTTCAGTGGCCTGCAGACACTCTACATTTTGGATGTACACTCTGGATAAACACATATATTTGTGGATATTTATCCTAGCTGGGCTATATCTGTGCATCCAGGTTTTCCCTATTACGAAAAACTGTGCCTATCCTGCCTTTGTCTTTTCTACCATTGTCATTCTGCCACCACATACACAGCACATGGTTCTGCACTAACTAAAAGGGTCAAGCTGATCTCTGCTATATTTCCCTTGTATTGGCTTTCCCTGGTCATCCTGATACAGAAGTGTAAGTACATTTGATATCTTATGTAGCAGATAGTATTATTCATGCTAATTGAAGGCAGCTTGACTTGATGTGGCCAGGAACGTGAAACCCAAGGAGATCAAGAGAGGCTTTAAAAGTCCCCCAAAAAACATGCTAAACACTGAAAAGAAGTTAACAGTTTGAGCAATATTGAAGGCACTCCATTAAATGGAAAGATTTGGGCTTCTGAAGCAATTGGCAATATGTATGTGAATTAGGCATCTGGAGAGATTATTAAAAAAGAAACTCATTTAGAGGGAATTAAAACCCTATAGAAAGTGGGCTAGTCATAAGGAAAGGATGTAGCCTGTAACTCATGCTGAGGAAGGGGTACATTAACACATTAATTTTAAGAGTCTCAATCTCGTTTTTATTTATATTTAAGCTTTTAATCCTCAAATAATTAGTCATTACTAGTATTTAATGACTGGTTTGCTAATTAGGTATCCCTAGATGGAAGTAAAGGCAGTTAAACCCTAACAAACTGATCGTTAACTACAGTAATGATCAAGTTCTTTGGGATTATTACTATTATAAACTATAATTAACAGTTTATAACAGCTGTATTTTATTTTGTATTTTGTTTTCTGTAAAGAAAACATCCGGGAGTGCTGCTGTGAGGCTGTGCTAAAACTCTCACTATTAAGAATATAGTGAAAGCACCCATTTCCTCCAGTTACGGAGGGAAATATTTAAATGTTTTCCTAAAATAGCTGCTATAGTGTGTGGTTTGTTGTCAGATGTTGGCCGAAGAATTCACCAGTGACGTATTCTAGTAGCTGGGGGAAGGAAAAAAAAAAAAAAAGAAAAGAAAAGGAAACAACCCATAAGATGTGGAGTGAAAGAAAGTCTAACTCAGACTCTGTAAACCTGCAGTTAGCCTTTCTAATGGGTCAAGTCCCAGATTTTGTTCATTTTTGAACCATTTCCTATCACAAACAGCTTCTCTTGCAGTTTGCCAGGGAGAATTAAACTTGTCTCTCATTGCTAAACCATCGGACCTCAGAAATGGAGCTGACTTGACTCTTTTTTTCAGTAGTTGCAGTGAACTTGCAGTGAAATTTTCTTTTATAAGGATAGGATAACAGTAAGGATAATTAGCTCAGTTACCAGCTAGCTAACTCACTTTTATGTTTGAACCAAGATGGGTGCCTTTTCTCTTAGGAATTCTCCTAAGAATTTCTCTTAAGGTTGTTCATTATCAGAAGCATATGGCTAAATATTGCTTTCTGGGCAGATAATCAAAGTAGGCACCTAAATTTGACCAGCTGAGTATCTGTATTTCATTTTACACATTGACTTGATCTCCATTGATGATAATGATAGCTTGGATACCTAACTCATATACAGACTGCTCTTTGTAGGTAGATGTCTACTTCTTTAAGATGAATATATTTGAGGGTTAAATCTCTTTATGGGTGAGTGATCTGCAGACCTTCCAGGAAGGACGTGATGATCAATAACAGCTCACTGTTTCTTATTCACTCACTTATTCATATTCACAGCTCTGCACCAGGGGTACTATTTGTTAGTCTGTTTCCCTGTTGTTGCTTGAATCAGTACATTCATATGTAAATACCTCATGTTGTTGTAATTGCAATGCCTTAAATTTATCTAAAATGCTTTGACCCAAGCATCTGGGCTCTAAAGGTCTGTCAGCTCCTTAACATATTTGCTTTCAGATTTTCTCCACCAAAAAGCAATTGCTGACAGAATGCCAGACTTTTTTATGCCTCTCTCCTCATTTCATGTCCCAGGTATTCTTCCCAGGCTTTGTAACATGAACTGAGCCTGAAAGCGAAATTTGATTTTCTTTTTTCCTTTATTTAGGTCCTGATTTTATTGTTTCATTCAAGAGGAATTGCATCTGCTTTTCAGTTCAGAGGTGCAACCCACTTTAGTCAGCACAGACTCAATTCCTCTGTGCTATCTGAGGATGTGGATTAAGCAGTCTAGTCCTGCTCCGTGATTCACCTTTCCTATTCCTCATCCACCCCTCACATTTTCCTGAGTGCTTCTGCTGCCTTGTAAAGGTTAACTCTAGGAGCTGTACAGACTTTTTTTTGAAGGTCCCTAGGCACTTCAGCTCTCCATTTTGACCACAGCTGTCTAGTTTACCCAGGACTTATCTCTCTGCCAACTTAGAGGTCTAACCTTAACCTAAGTCAAACTATAATTCACTTGCTTTTTCCCTGACATTCCTGTCTAAGTGTAGTGGACTCTGGACTATGACAAATGTGCTCAGGCAGCACAGGAAACACTGAGCCACAAACTGTCTTGTCACAGAAATATAAAACCACCAGTTTTGCTCATTAGCAGAAATCCTGAACAGAAAGAGAGACTATAGATCTGAGTGGAGACTGTCTATTGTTTTCTTTTAATGATAATAATTTTGCTTTGTTTATTAGGTAATTTAGATGATGAAATACCTTTAAGGGGGAGTGGCTAAAAATCTGAGTAGGGGCTGATGCAGACTTTTTGTGATGAGTGGAGTAGAGACAGACCAGAAAGAGGGATGAGAGTATAATTCAAGGGAGAATCTTAATATGGGTGACCAGGATAATTTTAAAGATGTACTCTAGGAGCTCACACTACCAATACAACCTGAATTTTGATAGGAGAACTGAATCAGTACCTCGTTAGAAATCAATCCTGAAGGAGGTACCGAAAATGATCCATAAGAGACCTGAAGATAAGTGGGTTCCTCTGACATTAAAGAAGCTGCTGGAGTTCTCACATTTAATCCTCATTGCATCAGGGATGAATAACATAACTCAGCCTAGCACATACATTTTCCTAAATCAATGATGTACGAAACAGGAGAGAAGAGTAGAAAGTTAAAACCAAGAGAAGAAATTGTCCAGATTTTCATAGAAGTTGTGAAAAGCAGGAGGGAATATCTGAGACCACAGCCCTAATTTTGCAGAAGACACCTATAAGAACAAGATAAAATGAGGGAGTATGGCAACCAGTGGTGTAGCAACCAGAAAAACATGATGCAAGGAGACAGTGTAGTAGTAGTTGTGCCTTAAAGCGTAATTCTGGACCTGAGGTTGCAGTGCCATTCATGTTTAAAGAAACACAAAAACCACACAACGATGCATTGGGGGAATTAACTGTTCCACTGGGGGAGGATTACAACCAAGGATCAGTTGGTTAATTTGGGCAAATATTCACGGCTAAAGCAAAGAAGAGGAAAAACACAACTTGGGGGGTTAGGATGGGATTTATCCCTGGCCTCAGAGCATCAGTTTGTGTGACACTGCTCAGCAGGTGATGGAATAGGTGCTTGTAGCTGTTCCAAAAGCAGCCTGGGGGAACCAGGAACGTACCTCAGAGGAGTCAACCCTGTCAGAAGCTCAGGACTGTCCAACCACAGATTTAACCTGAAACATCAGGATCAGAGCCATAAACTCTGAGTTCCTCACTGGATTTAACAAATAAATCAACTCGCCCGGCATAAGCTGGTGCGGTTGGTTCAGGCAGGGTGACACATTGCTGTCCCATATGTCATAAAATCCTAGACTAGCTGGGGAGCAGCAGTGGTGTTGAAAACAGCTCAGGCCAACTCTGCTGTTTCCCGCCTTCAGCCACAACGTTGAGCTGTGGCTTATGAGGACAGCATGAAATCTACGGTGCAAAGCTAATTTTTAGCAGATAAGAATCTGCCTAACTACCCAAACTCAAAGTGCAAATACTGCTGCATCTAATTTACTATGTGTACACCAGTAGCCCACCTGTCAGAGTGCAGCCACCCATTTTTGTGGGCATGTTTCTGATTCCATTGGAATCTGTTTAGAGGGCAGGAGATCAGAAACTGTGTGAGAGCACAACATTTTCCTCAAAGTCATAAGGCAGCCCAAGAATTTACTGAATCACAAGAGCTTCTTAATCTAAATTTACTCAAAATTGCAGCTACCACACACTGGTGATAGCTTAACTGTACACACTTACCTCAGATGAAATAACTTTTCTTGTTGGAAATGTAATGTGCAGTAGTATCAGGCAGGGAAAGCAGCTCTAACTTCCACCATTATGAAGCAGTTTGTCAGAGCTCCCCAGGGAATCCTTGTGCTTCCCATCACGTTTCGTAGCAGGGAATGCCAGCATCGTAACTCTCAGTTCGCAACTGGTACATAAAGGATGTGCACTTTCAAATGCACCTTTATATGTGAAATGCAGTCGTCTAAGTGATACAAATTGGCTGTCTCCGAGGTTTTATTAAAGAGAACTTGATGCTTGATGATAGCCTTCCATTTACATAATTAAGACAGATGTTGCCACTGCAATAGGCTCTCCAGCATACTGTTATTTTTGTTGTTTTATGATTGTATCAGTTGGTTGGTTATATGGTGGTTGGAAAGTCTGGAGCTGATATTTTTTTAAGTTCTAGTACCCCGTCATAACCAGGTGTGCTGTCGTTACTTTTCTTATTTTACTTATTTTTAGATATATCCTAGATCCTGCTGTGCACTATGAAGCTCATGAACAGGAACACAGTTTTAAATTACCAAGAAAATAATCAATTTACAAGTTAAAAGTCCTACTTTTAAAACAGCAATTTAAGGGGAAAGAAAAAAACAACAAAGCAAAAAACAAAACCAAGCTAAAAATTCGGGTACTATCCCAAATGGAGCATCTTTTATCCTTAAAGGAGCGGTTCCTTTTCAGTCCAAGCCAAGTTAGACTAAATATCATTATCAAAACTGCTTACCAGCTTTGCTAGGAAGGTCTCACTTCTCTGCTGGCTTAAACTGGCATGAAAATAATCTGACCCCCTGGTATCTAAGGGTCAAACATTCAGTGAGAACTATTTTGTTTTCAGTAGACATTTATTAAACCTAAACCCACATCAGATTCAGCATTGAGAATTAAATAGGTTTCTTGCAAATAACCTTGCTTTTGCTGATGAAAATGGTCTTTTGGTAGCTAATGAGCTGCTGGTAAAGGATGCACTTTTCTGTTCAAAGAGTGTGTTTTTGCAAATAATGTAGGTTGGACCTTTTCATTAGAAATTGTGAACAAAAGACTTTGGTTTGTTGTGCAGCAGCAACTGTTCATGTCTAGGGTCTCTGTGCCCAGGACTGATCATTAGAGTCTCACTTCAAAATTAAAGTTACATAGCAGCTGAAAGTCACTCTGAAATGCACAGACAAAAGCCTCCAGCTTTGCTTCCCCTCTTTGTTTGCATTTCCATTCCCACACTGTCCCAAGCTGAAGAACCGCAGGGATGGAACTGCCAGTGGAACTCATCCAGCGCTGAGGGCTGAAACATTTGGAGTGTGGTATCTTAAAGATCACCTCACTCCAACCCTCCTGCCATGGGCAGGGACACCTTCCACTAGACCACGTTGCTCCAAGCCCTATTCTATCTGGCCTTGGACACTTTCAGGGATGGGGCAGCCACCCTCATAGGGAAAAATTTCTTCCTAATATCTCATCTAAACCTACTCTCAGTTTGAAGCCATTCCCTCTTGTCCTGTCACTCCAGGGAAGTCCCTCCCCATCTTTCCTATTATGCTTGCATAATAGGAGAGACAATTAGGCTCCCCATTATGTTTGCAAAAACATTGAAGCCTCACCTTATTTATTTTTACCATTGGTTGTTTTTTTTTTTAAATTTTATTTTTAGGTGCATCACTTCTTGCTTCCATACTACGTCAAATGGAATAGTTTGCTCTTGTATCCCCATTATTTAGAAAACAAGCAATTTCACACTTAAAGCCTTTAGTAAATGAGTTTCACAGAAGATGAAAAAGTAGACTGGGTGAAATCTAATAAATCCTTTGGATGACGTGAACATTTCCCTGAATTCTTTATCATCATTAACTATTAGAGACATGTTCACAGCACCCTTTTGATCTATCACTAAAGTCTAAATTACATTCTCTCTGGCTTTCTCCATTTACAAAGCCTGCAAATCAAAGCAATTCTCATACTTTACAGTGTCTGAAGTCACTTAGATTTGGCCTTATAAATCCTCATGAGGGTCATTTTTTTGGTAAAATACCTAGTGTATCTTAGGCCATCATCAAACTTTAAAACCGTATAAAAATCAACGGATACTTTGGAAATGATAATCTTAGCTAAGAAAGTACCATGAAAATTCACAGCATTAAATTCTGGACACTTGCTTTACATGCTTGTGTTAGGTGTCCAGTAGTCACAGGCTTCACAGATAAATGATGGGTAGTAAAAGCTAATTCAAGGTCTTTGAGTTGTACTATGAGTTCTTTCTCTTTATGGAATATATATAAAGGCTGTGGAGACCAGCCTCCAAACAAATACATCTAAGTAAAATTTTCAAAGTTAAGCAGAGCTAGTAGATTCAGTTTTTTCTGCCATCCAACATGAATTCTAGGTACAAATCACTTTTACAGAGAACTTTTAACACCCTGGGAACGTGCTGGCACGTAGAGATCATGCTCCTATTTATCCATCTCCAGGACAGGTGCCACCATGAAGGTTCCCCTGATGAGGAACTGGGAGACGGTCCTTGGAGTGGACCTTGGAGATAATCTAGTTTTCCCCTTGGTGAATCTATGTTGACTTAAAAAAAA
>VZTF01005778.1:5305-49905 GCA_013397755.1 Cnemophilus loriae | reverse complement strand
TGAAATTGCTTCAAAGACACTACAGCAAAAATTGACAAGTTGGACTTATGGAGCTTTATCTGGTTTTCCAGAGACAAATTGTAAGCAATATATCAGCGAGTATGGAAAAACAAAACTTCAAGATGTGCCAAGCCTGTTTAACAAACATTATGCATTTAGCATTATGGAAGAAATCGAGCAAGCAAGGGGCACAGAGAGAAATCAATATTGTTCACCACTGAATAACCACAAATCGTTTCATAAAAAATTTGTATTCCATTTTATAAAATGGTGGCAGTTGAAACCATTAGCTGCTCAAGACTTTTGTTTAGCTAGAAGCTGTGGGGCTTATGTAAGAAAAGTCAGTTTAACTAGTGTATTATAGATGGAGCAGTAGAAATTCTCAGAGCTCGTATCTTAAACGTAACAAGGGCTGGAGAAGGGAACCACGAGTGTAAACCAAATGTGTGGGTATGGAATTTCTAAAAGCTCTATGGAAACCACCAATGAGGCTGGAAGACTCTCTGCAGGTCTACAGCCTGCACCCCTAAGAAGTGGGGTAGTTTTCGGCACCCAGCCAAATAAGATACTATTTTCCTAATTCAGATGCTCAGCCTCTTGGTAGAGAGATCTCCAAGTGGAGGTCTCTAGAAGACATTTTCTGCTTCCCTTTCACCGATCAGGGAAACACAACACTGATTTACAGATTGTTTTACTAAGTGCCCAAAAATTAAATTCAGCTTAGATACTCAAATTTATTAAATCGACTGAGCATGCAAATAAATAAATGTATGTATAAATATGTGAATGTGTAAAAGTAATTAGAGATGGTAAATGAGAAAATGAAAATCTCTTTGTTTCAGGCAGGAGATGTAACTTTCTCCACGCTGAAAGCTCTCTAGTGACAGCAGTTGATCATCTCAGTGCAAAAATGTATCTGCATGTCCTTGGAGCAGCTCTCCTTGAAGACAGCTGTCCACGGGCTGGTCCTGGTGCCTTAGTGACACAGTGCCTATTTTTACCATTGAATCCAGGCAGATGAATGTTTTCTCTGCAGAGTCACTAAGCAGGACATCTCTGAGACATTTGTGGACAAAAGTCAGTCATGAGCTTGGGCAAAAATATGTTGTCTTTTAGATGGCGGTGTGTACACAGCTTTAGACTGGAACTTGTTCATATCTGAATAGTTCAGAGAGTAAATAAAATCATTGATCAAAGTTAGGGCTGTCTGGGTAGATCTACCTATTGATCCATCTACTGATATGCCCGCCCCTGTTGAGATTACGAACGACAGTAGCTGGACTAAGATTTCAGACCCCTGCAAGTCTAACCATGGCCCAGTTAGCAACAAGCCAGTTTTGTGAAAGGTCTTCTGCAAACAAGTAATTTGATAGAAACTGTGACACAAAATTGGATATCCAACCAGACACCCGAAAGATCTGGAGAGTAAGTCCTGGGAGGAGCAGCTGAGGGAGCTGGGAAAGGGGCTCAGCCTGGAGAAAAGGAGGCTCAGGGGGGACCTTGTGGCTCTGCACAACTCCCTGACAGGAGGGGACAGCCAGGGGAGGGTCGGGCTCTGCTCCCAGGGAACAGGGACAGGAGGAGAGGGAACAGCCTGAAGCTGTGCCAGGGAAGGTTCAGGCTGGACATCAGGAGGAATTTCTTCATGGAAAGGGTGCCTAAGCGTTGGAAACGACTGCCCAGGGAAGTGTTGAAGTCATCACTCCTGGAGGTGTCCAAGGAACTACTGGACATGACACTCAGTGCTCTGGTCTGGTTGACAAAGTGGGGATCGGTCAAAAGCTGGACTCAATTATGTAAGACGTCTTTTTGAACTTAAATTATTCTGTGATTCTGTGACTGGGGGGCAGGGGAAAGATTCCACAAAGAACAATGGATATTTGGAAAAGAAAAAAGCATATTGGAAAATAAATGTCTGTAGCTGGGGCAGGACATCTTTGCAAGAGATGCAATCAATGCAGCAGTCAAGCTACAGCATTCACAAAATCACACAAAACCTTCCTCTATTATTAGAAACCTAAGGACCTTTTGGGGTTTTTCGGTCGCTTTTTTTTCCTACTTGCATTTTTAAATTTTTTTGGTTAGAAACGGGGAATCCCAGCTGCAGTGATCCTGGACTAGACAGTGACTGCTTCATATTAAAATCATGACCTAAATTTCCATGATGTCATTACACCCTTCAAGTATCTCAAAGCCCAGTCATTTAGGAAAGCCCGAAGTAATTTAATTGCCTTGAATGACCTTCTTTTAACTTCCTTTAATTTACTAGAGTACTCTAAAATCCAGTTATGACAGAGATCACAGCGAGTCAACATTACCTACTCTCTGTGAGGGACACACTGCATGAGTCTTTTAAATAAGAATAATTCAGCCAGTACATTGCTGAGGACCAGAAATTCCATGGTGGAAAATACAAATTTAGCTTAGGGAAAATAAATCCCCAAACCCTGGAGAGTCTACAGTGAACTGATATGAATCAATATAAATTGAAGTTTTTGCTAGATAATCCTAGCCAAGCTCTCTGCCTTTGAGAACTTTCGGTCTGACATAAAAAGATACAGATCTGTGGGAAAGTAAAGCAACACTACACAGCTCAAGCTCCCAAATAGATTTCATTGTTGCCAAGAGAAAATAATGTGTGGTACATTCCAGTTACAAGGGTGGAAAAATAATAATAATTCTCCTCTAATGCCAGTGGCTTAGAAGTCTGCCCAGATAAAATTAACTTTGCAATTAGCATTATGATTCAGCACTTTAATAAATTTCCGTTTGTACAAACCACTGGAAGAAAAGAGATGGCTAATTATAATTGATGAGGTGGAGCACCTTAGCAGCCTGCTTTCTTGAGAAGGAAGATGCTTGGGACCGGGCTGTAAGAGAGCTGTGGTTTTTCCAGTAATTGCTGTAATCAGCTCTGGAAAAGTAGATGATCTGTGAGTAAGCCAACTCCTACTCTAACAGCAGGAGATTGCATCTGACCTTAATATTCATGCCATGTGATGATGATTGCACACATTCTTGTCTCAAAGAAGTAAGAGCACAATCAAAGGTTTTAAAATTACATCATGTGGAGCATCTATGCCACGCTCTCCCTGCACAGCAGGGTGTGCAGGCAGCAGCCGTGCTCATCTCTGACTTGCCGCTGAGCCTGGGGTCGGCTGAAAGTCCTGGTTTGGAGATGCCAACATCAACTCAGTCCCAGAAGTGGGTCAGAGGGCTTTGAAAACAGAAAAAAATTACGTGAATGGGTTGTTTTTAAGGATATGCTGGCGTCTGGGAAGAAGCAGAGTCCTGTGTTCTCTGCAGCCCCCACCAACTGCTGGTCTGGCACTTAAGAGATAACATCTGCTTCTGAAAACTAAACCTGTTCCCAATCTTCCCCAAAAAGTGGGTGAGTGGAATGGAGCTTAAACAAACATGATAAATTTTCTTGTCTGTGAAGAGCTTGCAACATGCTTGAGAAGTTTATCTACTCCCATGTCCTACTGAGACATTCAGCATGTTTTATTCTGCTAATAAAGTTATGAGTAAAGAATAGAAATGGCAATGAATAATTCAAAAAAACCAAAACCCCCATGACTTTTAGATGTCCTGATACTATACGAAATTCAGAATGACCTCCCATAACTTATGGCAGCAGCTAATTTGTCCAGCTTTATGTGGCAGTTTAGGTCTTCGGCATATGGAAGGAGTCCAGAAAAATATTATTTCTTTTTTGTTCTGCCTTCCTGAAATCCTTAAAGGCAGTGCAAGTCCATTCTCACATTCGAGGTTCCGGAGATCCCATTCTACCGCCGTTCGTGGTTTGTTCAGTGCATGACATGGCTTAAACCCAGCTGGAACAAAGCTGCAACTTTTGCCTTCCCTGCCTTCAGTCATCCTCACTGAGGGTGAAGATTTCCATTCCCGTCGACAAAGACACTGAGGTACGTTCATCACTTTCTAAAGAAATGCTATTCAAATGAGTAGCATTCTCATGTTCATCGGCTTCACAAAGATTTCGTCCAGGTTAGAATGTCAATATTTTTAAAATTTTGACTTTCAGTTTTATCCAGATATTTTGGGTGGACAGGAAAACTGGGAAATCAGCCATAGTGGAAGGTACCCGTTTTTCCACTCTGACTAGATCTATCTTCATTAAATAAACAGCAGATTCTGGATGTATATTTAAAATGAAGTCAATGTTCAGCAAAAAACATGTTTGGGCAAAAAATGACAGAAGAAAATGTTGAAACTTTCCTGTTTGCTATTGGAGTTTTTGAATAATTCCCAAAAGATTTGCTTTTGCTTCTATTCTACTATTCTTAGTTTTTCTAGCCTTCTGGTTTTTGTTTTCCTTTTTTCTGCCTCTTTGGTTTTTTGGTGTTTTTGTTTGTTTGTTTGTTTGTTTTGTTGTGGTTTTTCTGCCTTTTTTTTTTTTTTTCCTTTTGCTTGATTTCTTTGTTCTGCTTTTTCACTGAGTCTTACAAGACTGGACAAAATGTTAGAAAATGAACCTAAGGGAGCAATCCCACACTGGGAATTGTGCCAGATGATCTATCTAATGTTCTCCATCTGTTCCATCCCTTGCAGTGTACTTCTCACTGACTGGTTCCATGGGCTGTCAATATGAACTGGAGGAGTGGCGTGGATGTGGGTGTATTTGTAAAAATGTTCCTGTGACTAGTCACAGGCTTTTTGTTTCCTGCAGTGCTCTTTCTGTTTCATTCAGTGATGGAATCATAAGTTAATGGAAGGCGTTTCAACTTAGGAACAGCAGTGGGAGGGGACAAGTGGCATCTGGGACACATTGCCAGGCCCCTCTACACCACGTCAGAGCTGAAGCAGAGCTGTCGCCCAGCACCATAAAGGCCTGAGTTATGAAGAAGTTTCTCTTTCTAGCCCTGAACCAGCATGGTGGCTTCACCAACTTTTCTTTGCAGCCAGAGGTGGTGTTGAGAGAAGCCCCTTCAGGCTGCCATTAGTTCATTCAAGTTAAAAATAGGTAAACTAGTAAGAATTTTCTTCAAGGAAACATCCCAAAGTGTTGTTATCTCTGGACCCTGCCTTCACTGGGCTAATTTAAAGCACTCTGTGCTGAAAGAGCTCCAAATTAAAACCTATCTGCTGATGTCTCAATTTCATGTGGATTTACTATAGAGCAGCATTAAAATGAGAAAAAAAATGGTGTGTCTAAGTTTTCACTGCCTGTTAAAAACCCAGACTACTATTAGGTGAAGCTACAGGAAAAGAAAAGATGTCAAGGATTCCTGAGATTCCACTAAATTCCAGAGACTCCACTAAAGCCTCATAGGCTGGGAGCACTCTCTCTATGTGTTCATGTTTTTAGCATTCTTCATACTCTGCAACTGTCTCTTAACCAAGAAAAGCAGCTGGTGAAAGGGCTTTGGGAATTACTTTTCCCCCCTAGATTTTCCTCTCCCTCCTTCATATTACCTAAGAACTACTGCCCAGGAAGCTGCTTTGAATAGAGACAGAGAAGGTTATGAGCTAGTTATCAAGTTAACATTAGATATCTTTATATCGCATTGAAATCCACAGGAGGAAGATATTTCTGGCTACTGCTAGTGTGGAGCTTGTCATTTCAATTTCTCAGCATGAAGAACCAACTGATCATATCGCTGAGCAGCAGCCTCCCATCCAAACTGTCTGCACAACCACTGCTGAGGTTCAGCTGTACTGGCAAAGACACCCAGCTCTCTGCTTCATCGTGACATTTTTTATCAGAGTTGTGCTCTGATAAAACACACCCATATCAGCCTGCACCGAGGGCAAGTGCTCCTTTGTGCACCGTGTCATGGTGCTTCAGCAGCAGCAAGGAAAAAAACAAACACTCCTTCCATGCCCCCAGGATACAGCGAGTTTTCAGTGCTGCTGTCTTTTAATTCTGGTCTGTTACATGCTCCCTAAATCTCAAACTGAAGTTTGCCCAGTAGAAATGTTCAGAACGTATTTATCATGATCTCAGCTTGATGTAATCCCTGATTTATGTGTTTGTGTTCCGGCTTCTCTCAAATCTGTCTCTGTGAGGCTCCATCTATCATAGGACAGCTCTGCTCTGCTCTGGGTTTCCCACTAAGTTAGCACTGTTAGCATTTTCCATCTGAGACTAAAATGAATCCTTCCCTGTCTCTTTTTTTTTTGGTTTTTTTTAATGTTTTTTTGGTTTGTTTTTGGTTTGGTTTTTTTGTTGTTGTTTGTTTGTTTTTTTTGTTTTTTGGTTTTTTTGGGGGTTTTTTTGTTTGTTTTTTAATTTGAAAGGGAGCTGATAGCTGCCTTACATAGTACCCATCTCACTTATTTGGCTTGCAATAACGTTCTTATCTGATTGTGCTAGTCAGCACTTAGCGAATTCCTTTTCACTTTCAATCCAATGACTGTCCTCTCAATTTCATGTATTTTTTATGATTATTTTTATTCCATATGGACTGGTATCTTGGCTTTGCTTTGCCTTGAAGCACTTTCTGGGAGTTTCTTCCCAGGAGTAACTTGTCATGCTCATGCATGCCTACTGTTTCTCCCAAGGAAAGAGTGTGTGCAGCAGCATGCTCAGCTTTTCCAGGATTTGAGTGAGTTGAATTAAATGCACAGGCTACTTCTTTTTACTCCTAGATTGAAAGGGCAAAAGTTTGAGATCTCCAAGTCCACCTATCATCTTTAAGTACATATCACATAACACCACTGTGCACTGACAGTGTTCCAACACACTACAGGTCTTTCAGTCCAGTGCCAGTCATACCTGGTCACTCAGAATACATCATGTTTTACACAATTACAATGGACAGTCTCAGGTGAGGTGTTTTATCTCTGTTTGTTTAGGTATCTCTTTATCACGTTCCACTGTGCAGCATGGATTTGGTTCAGGATACCCATCAATCTTGCACAGTGCTCTGAGTGCCCCTGTGATAAGCAGACTCTTGCCTGCACCAACGTTGGAAGTCTGCACTACAGCAGCTTGTGCTGAAGAACCACAAGTTTATAGTAATGAATTTTAATACCCTGATAACAGTGTGTGGCAATTACATGCTCAGTTACTTACCCTCATCCTTCCTAGGCATGTAGAATGAGCTTGGATCCAGACAGGAAAAGAAGAAGAAAGAAAAAAAAAAAGAAAAAAAAAAAAAAACAAAAAAAACCGAACAAAAAACCAAGAGTGTAATCCTTGAAAACCCTACGCAGCCTGGAAATCAGGTTTTGGAAGCAAAACATTGCCACAAGGAAATGAGATCATGAAAACTTGCAATGGGAAGTCAGAAAGCAATGCACACGACTGCCAAGCTCTGCCACACTCTCCTTCCATCTGTTGATGGTTATCCCTTAGGCAGGTCCGTGATGATCAGTAAACTGACAGGGAAATTGGAGAAGTGAGATAAACCTAATCCAGGAGTCAGATGAGTGGTCCCGAGTTTGCAATATCTGACCACTGTTCGTCACGTTAAAACGGGGGGCAAAACCTGAAGCCAACCAGACACCTTTTGTTGCCTCCCTGGTGACATGCCCTAATGTTCCTGTGCTAGCAGGACATCCTGCCCTCTCCTAGCCTGCCCCCCAGTGCAGAAAACCACGAGGGCTCATGGCTCGGAGAGTGTCCCGTTCCTCATGCCGGCTCGCTGACTGACGTGTCAGCTGTGGCTGGTGGCAGATGCCAGCCACGAGCGTCGGTGGAAGGTGCACATCTGTCTGCAAGAAAGGGGCCTGGCACCACCAGCTTGTTACACAGAGCCCTCAGAGTGGTGGCCAGATGGCAGACATGGCTCCTGTCCATCCTAGTTTAGATACAGATGATGGCTGGGTTCAAAAATGCCTAAACAGAGACCGTGCTGGGAGTGAAGCTTTCATTCAGATTCAGAGGTTGTGACTCCATCCTATGGCAGGGAAGAAATCCATGTTTGCAAGGAAATCACTTTCTTTGCAAGTATAAAAGAATAAATTTATGCAAGAACTTATAGGTATGTACATACGCACAAAATAATATATGTATGTAAATATAAGCATATATATATATATATATATACGTATGCTTGCATAGCATTTCAGGGAATAACTAGGGGCAAAACCTTAATTTAATTCATATCTATTTCTCCTGTTTCACCTTCTTCAGAACTGACAGTGTTGCAGAGTAGTTGGGGAAAACCACGTAAAAGGAATTGAAATATTTTTTGCGGATAACACAAACTGCTCCAATTTCTTGATTGTGATTAATGGGGCATAAACATCAGAAAAGCTTTGCTTCAGAGGGACGTCCAAACGTTCAAATGATTGTCCAAAGCTTGCTCAAAAATCCGATCTGGAAGAGAGAGTTTTGTTTTTCTTCCTTTATGGTTTTGGCATCATTTTGCAATATATGTATATTAATATTCCCCAGCTAATATGGGAATGGATTGGGAGTCACTTCTAGCCCCCAGTTATGAACCCATTTGCAAAGCATTTCCATAAAGAATATAGAGAATGTAGAATATTTATAAATCACTGAATGGAAAATTTCCCCAAAATTAATTCTTCATATATATTACAATCTTCTCAAGAATTCCTTCATATGTGGAAAAAAAAAAGCATTCACATTTTTAAAGTACTTATTTTACAAGTACTATTTTGCACATTAACAGTTAAGCAACAGTGGAACAAATTTACATGCAGTTATTTTATTATTTGCAATTAATTCATCTAATAAGAGATAGCCTCTGCCTCAAAGAGAACACAACCAAAACAGAGAAGGCAGAAAAAATAAATATAGAAAAAAAAATTGTTATCCCTGTCACAAATCTGAATTTCCACACTATAGGGAATCTCAGAAGCCAGGATGAAGACTATAATATTAATGTTCACTGTGGAAAGAAAAAAGTCTGAAGAGACTTGACATGGTAATGCTGGATGTTTTGGTCTGACATTTTCAATTGAAATGATGTTTCCAGTGTTACTGAAGCAAACTGGGTTTTTTTTTCATCACATTGCATCAAATAGAAAGGCTTAAGTTTGATATAAAGCACTATTTTCTTTAGTCTGGCAAGGAGAATTTGGATTTCCATGAGGTCAAAGGGTTAATTAAAAACTTATTTGCTTTTATACCGTGTAGTGGTGAAGCAAATTCTAAGGTTTTGAGGTAACAAAGGTCTGTGTGTTTATAAAAGGCCTCTGCCAGCTGAGCAGGGTTGGGACAAAAAGCCCTGGGTCATGTAGTATGACAGATTCAAGACAGATGGGACTGTAAGACTTCCTAAAATTCACTCCAGGATATTCCTAGCTTGTGATTGCTTCTATTTTCTTCCCATTGCAAAAGCCTTTCGACTTCCTGTTACAGACAAGGAAGGAAAAAAAAGAATAGCTTAAAAACTTAAAAAGTAAAACACTGAAAAAGATGTTTATTTAACAGTATCTCCTTCTTAAAAGCCAAAACCTTTACAGAACAACTTCTGCCACTTAACTGACTTCTAAATTGTTAGATCACATTTCCTCAAAGATAATAAAGAAAACTAAAGAAAATATTAGGGATGAAAGAAAAGGAATCAAAATTTAAAAAATAGCAAAAAATGAAAGCATGGCTCTGACACGGACACATTGTGTGTGTCCAGTCGTTCCTTGAACATCTCCAGGGAGGAGTACTCCACCCCTTCCCTGGGACTTACAGAACTGAGGCAGAAAATATGGTCCTGGATGCAGTTTTGAGGACAAAAGAAGAAGGAAAAGAGAGGTAAATTCAGGGAGGAAAAGGTAGCTCAGAATAGTGAGGGTGACAATAGGATTTCTTTCTCCTGAACAAAAGTGAGCCAAGTTAGATGGTGGTGTCATTGTCACTGGTTACTCTTGCATCTGATCTGATCCTGATGTCTCACAACAGTAAAACTACAGCTGTGATATCTCCAGACTGAGAAAACTGGTATTTTCTCACTTGCATTTAATGTTTCAGGTAAAACAGTCTAAGAGCTTCTGGTGAACGGGGGAAAGTGCCAGAGCCTTAATTTAGACAGACAGAATCCTTCTCCAGAGTCATTTACATACATGTTTGGATAGAAATCTCATGAACTTATTTTAGAATAATGGCTTTATTAGGTAGACACATCCCTACCACCTATAAATTTGGACAACATGGAGCATAGTTTAAGAACATGAAGAAAATAAATTAGATGTCCAACATCTTTCATGGCACCCCTGCCAAGGTCAGTGTTCGTGGCTCTTGTGAAGCATTTCAGACAGTTTAGGGATAATGAGAACTCCTTGATGAGTCTGTGGAAATCATGTTCCCAAACCCAAAGTCCAGTCTTGAAAAAACATGTTTGGTCAGAAAATACTCACTGTTCAAGTTAAACAATTTCTAAAGGAGAAAAGAATATGTGGGTTTGTTTTTCTCAGACAAGAAGCGGTTGAGTGCTATGACACCAGGGGCCTTCTTCCACTATGGTATCTAGAAAATAAGTTCACAAATTAACAGACATTAACAAAGAAAAGAAAATTCAATGCATCAGCAGATAGCAAATATTTGAACAATGAAGTGAATGAAATGCCAGATGGAGGATTTATGACACTATAGAAGATCCCCTGTGGGAAAAAGCAATCTTTTGTCATCCAGAAAAAGTATGGTCTGTTTCTGTCCTCTAATAAAAGCCCAGGCTAATCTCAGAGGTTATTTATATATGGGTTTTTTTTTTTTTCCTTTTTAGAACATCTGGTTATTCCTACATGAGCAATAAGCAAAATCAGACTCATAAAGCTGTTAACATTGACCATTAAACCCTACTGAGAAGTTAAACTGGTATAGAGTAAATTAATTAAAATGCTATATTTTCTGGTGCACTGCACAGTCTGATACACGATGCAGATCAGCCACAGACTCTCTTGTTGCCTCTGTTGCTTCTTTGCCTTCTGCAATAAGGAAAGATTTTTGTTGGTAACATTATCTGTGGATGAAGAACCTGAGGCAAGAAGACGTACTATGGGTTTGTGAGGTGTGTTCTTAGATGCCACTGCCAAACTCAGGGAAAAGAGAGGGAGAATAAATCATATCTAGTAAAATACATCGTAGGACTCACATGAACTGGGTCCAGCTCTGCTCTACTCTCCTTTAGAAGCAAGCAGCAATGCTTTCTAAGAAACTAAGTAAATGAGTAAGAAAGGAAAAGAGAAACACAAAACAAACAAAAAAATGACAATGAAAAAAAGGACAGACAAAAAAGACAGACAGTCAAAACCTTAATCCCAGAAGAAAAATCTACCCCTTGTATTTAAAATGTTTGTGAATACAGGTGCAAAGCGTTGCACTGATGTCTCCCAGGATCATATTCTGGTTGCACACAAACCATTAATTCGAGCAAGAAACTGCCTTCTACTGCCTTTAACACTGGGGAAGGAATAAAAGGGCTTCCAAGTTTCATTTACTTTTTTTTTCCTACACATTTCTGTCGGCATTGAACCCAATCCTGGATCCCTCCCCTAAAAAAAACAGTCCACGTCTCTTTGAAGAAAAGGCCACTACCTTTTCAGGGACCATTTTTAGAGAGCTCTACCCAGTCCCCAGCTGCTGCTTCAAAAGCCAGAAGACCAGCAGGTGCCGTGTCACATCTGTTGGCCTCATGAGGGCACCTTGGATGGTCTTGTGTGTCTAGAATACATCAGACACTTGAAAGTCCTGAGATCTCTCCCACTGAGTTTAACAAGATCAAAAAAACTTCTTTGCCCCCCAAAAAAAGTAGTGTGTCGCAGCTGCATTTCAGTTTCCAAAGTAATTCTCCCTTTGACCTTGGGAGTAGCCTTTTTTGGCCACTTGTGCTGCTTCTTTTTGACTCAGTTCCCCACTATGGAACAGAAGATATGTCCCAGACATTTTCTCTGCACAAAAATCAAAATATCCTGCTGTCCAGATCCTGTGTGTTATAAGTTAAATTTTTTAACCTAAAGAAATTAATTGATTGTATTCTCTTCCAAGAAAACCTTGTGAATCTTTATAATAGAAATAACTTCTGTCGGTTTTTCTCTACTTTTCTTGTTTGCTTTCCAACTGTTTCCTGAAGGACAACATTGACCTCGGAGTCTGACTTTATGAGAAATTGTGTTTTTTAATGCAAAGGCTAAATATCGTCTACCAGCTTCTGTCTGATTGCAGAGTTCTGATGGCATGCAGTGTAAATAGTGGTTTCTTATCATTTCTGATTCTGTCACGAGGCAGAAAATTGCAGGGTTTTAGTTATTTGCTAATGCATTGTCTGTTTCCATAATTCCAGCTGCAATGGCTAAAACAAGTGCATCAGAACTGTTATAGAGCTATTTTGGATAACACAGTAAAACAGTGACAGTTTTGTGTGGAAATGAGGCAGCTGTACCAGCGCATATGAGCAAAATAGGTAAAACAGAGCCCAGTCTCAGCCTTAATCACTCGCTAGAGTTACCAAAGTGACAATTATTTGCAATAGGAAGCAGAACTGCATAGTGAACAAAGTTTGTCACATTTCAGTGAAAATCAAAGCAAAAGCCAATCTCTGAACACATTGTGGAAGCGCATGAAGCCTTATTTAAGTACTTTAGGAAAATGCACGCGTGCCTGGATGTGTCATGGGTTTATAATAAAGCACAGCCATTGGATTTTTGTATTTCATGGGTAATAGTTTTATCTTTCTATGAAGAGATATCGTTATTTTATTGTATGCCAGTCCTAGCTCATTTTGTGTACAGAAACCCTAGGGACACCGTGCCATGCCATGCTCTGCCACGCCATGCTGACCAGTCTTTGCTCTCTGAGCAGGCCACAGCCATAGGTCTCTCTCAGTTTTTAAGAGCTTGTGATCTACAGAAGTCCTTTCTGGATAAACCTGCTGTCTATCTTAGTCTATGCAACACTTTTTTTTTTTTTTTTTTTTTTTTTTTTTACATCTCAGAGTAAAATCTGGCTGTCAGGTTTTATAAATCACAAGGGGAACATTTAAAAAGCTTTATCAGTAAGCCTTGAATAAAAGACCAATCTTTCTTGATCCTAAGGTGAATTTGAAGATTTTTTTTGTGTTTTAAATTTTCTTTTTTTTTTTTTTTTCCTTTTTTTGGATAATAATGATGTTCTTCTCCGGTGAATTATTTCAAGATTAATGCAGAGGGTTTATTCAGCCACTGTTTAGAATTATTGACTGTGTCATCATATGAGGCATTGCTGGTTGACCATTATGTCTTGTTTGCAGTTTATAAAGATGCTGAACAGGATGTGAAACTCAATAATGCACCAGCAGCAAATGCAAATTTTCTGTATTTACTGGAGAGGGGGGAGGGAACCCACTACAAACAAACCAAAAAACACCAAAAAAAGGATAATACTAAGCCAGGCTTAATGGGTTAATGGGTTTTGTCAGCAGCCTCCATCATTTTGCTTTTCCAAATCTGCCAAGCTGACAGAAACCTTCACAGTTATGTAGGAGTCTTCCAGGTCCCCGATGCCCCAGCATTGCCAGCTGCTGCTGTTGAGTCAGTGACAGGCTCTGACTTCTCTGTGAAAGCCAAAGGGCCAACTTACAGCTCCAAACCTCCCTTTTCCAGGTCACAGCTCCTTTCAGGAATGTAAATCCTCAGCTGGGATATGGTAGTTGATATTCCTGACAAGATCACTGCTGATGGGAATAAAAGACCACGCTCTTTCTTTTTTTCAGAAGACATTTTGCAAGAACAGACTTTCAAAGTGCTGCAGACTTCTTGCTAACTTTGCAGATAGCAGAAGTTCTCATCTGTTCCACCTCCTTTTCCTAGAAGCTTCAGTCCCTACAATCATGGAATGGCTATGCTTACTCATATCACAGTATTGCCTCTTTTTAAGAGAAACTCTAACTGCATTGATTTCTGATTTTTAGCTCTAAATTCCTGTAACTCATTACATTATTTTTTTCCATAATTATGAGAATTTAAATAGATTATCAATCTCTATCAATCTCTCTTTCAGAGACTAGCACAGTGGAACACTTTGAATTCCAGAATGAGCAGCAAGAGGTGCATTAGTATCCATAAGGAAGAAATTCACATCCAAGTTTCAACAAGGTGTTTATAAACTGAGAAGGCTCACGGACCATTCTCATATAATGATACCATTCTGTCCATATTGGATCATTTATATCATTAAATATATTTATATCATTTATGTCATTTTTATCAGAATCAATTAGGTTGGAAAAGACCTCTGAGATCAAGTCCACCTTGTCAATCAGATCACGGCACCGATTGCCACGTCATGTCTTTCCTTAAACACCTTCAGGGACAGTGACTCCACCACCTCCCTGAGCAGCCCATTCCAATGTGAAATTCCCCATCCTGTGGAGAAAGTCTTCCTAATGTTCTACCTAAACCTTCCCTGGCACAGCTTAAGACTACGTCCTCTTGTCCTGTCCCTGTTCCCTGGGAGCAGAGGCCAACCCTCACCCTGGCTGCCCCTCCTGTCAGGGAGTTGTGCAGAGCCACAGGGTCCCCCCTGAGCCTCCTTTTCTCCAGGCTGAGCCCCTTTCCCAGCTCCCTCAGCCGCTCCTTGTAGGTTCTTTGCAGGATGTGTGCTCTAGACCCTTTCCCAGCCCTGTTCACCTTCTCTGGACACACTTTAGCCCCTCAATGTCCTTCCTGAATTGAGAGACCCAGAACTGGACACAGTAGTCATGGTGTGGCGTCTCCAGTGCTGAGTACATGGGAAGAATTACAGCCCTGGGNCCAGCCTGTCCAGATCCCTCTGCACAGCCTTCCTGCCCTCCAGCAGATCCACGCTCCCACCCAGCTTGGTGTCTTCCATGAATTTACTGTGGGTAGACTCGATCCCCTCACCCAGATTATCAATAAAGATATTAAACAGGGCTGTCCCCAGCACTGATCCCTGGGGACACCACAGTGACCGGCTCCCAGCTGGATGTGGCACCATCCCCCAGCACCCTCTGGGCCTGGCTGCCAGCCAGTTCCTAACCCAGAGAAGAGTGAACCTGCCCAGGCCCCGAGCTGCAGCTTTTCCAGGAGATGCCGTGGGAGACGGTGCCAAAGGCTTTGCTGGAGTCCGGGCAGACACATCCACAGCCTGCCCCTCATCCACCAGGCAGGCCACTGGTCATCAGAGACCAGGTTGGTCAGGCAGGACCTGCCTTTCCCAAACCCATTTATAGTATGATGCTTGACACTTCTGGCTAGTTTTCTTCCACAAGGAACTTCTGACTTATCCCAGACTTTGGAAGCATTTAGGATCAAGCACAAAGGGACCATAGCTTCGGATGTGCATTTGCTTTCCTGATGCTACTCCCACACAAAATAACCTCTCACTCTGCTCATATACAGACACGCTAATACATCATCATTTTCCTGTTTCAGCTGTTCATTTTCCCAGTTTCCCTACAGATTGCTATCAATGTTACAATTATGTTACTGCTGTCAGCTGTATATGGAAAAAGAAGATCTGTATTTAGATCGGTTTTCTATCACACAGTCATATACCACTGTTAAAAAAGCTTTGGCTAAAGATCCTGAATCTGAAATAAATTTCAGCAGAGTCTCAGTCTTGTACTACTTATTATTAGCTTAAGGCAATCAACTCATGGACTGGAAAACAAAGTTTAAAAATTTCAGCTGGATAAGTCATATGGAAGTTGGAATAGGTGGGTAGAAACAAACAGATGAAGATCTCTTTGTGAGGTCAATTACACTGATTGGGTCTGTCCTCTGCAGATATTTCTGGGCTAACATCAAGTATGAAAACACGGCCATTAGGAGTAACATAACCCCATAACTAAACTACCTTTTCACGCATTCACACAGCTTTTTAGATTAATAAAGTTGGTTTGGGTTTTCCCATTCTCAAGTAGTTGTAAGTGACAGAACACTTACAGAAAGCTGATTACAGTTTACACATTGCACTACTGCAGCCAAGACTGAGGAATCCTTGCGACATGACTTTAAAAATTCCATCTCCATTATTCAAAGAAGATTAATTTCCTGGGGAGTTTTCCGTATTTCTCATCTTGTGACAGAAAAAGCTGAGACTGTTCACTGTGCACGGTTGCTCAGATATTACTGCAAATTAATGATGAGCAGGGAAAAATATTATATTAAATAACTTTTTTAATAAATATTTTTTCTTAGAACGTTGTAAACTATAGGTTTAAATTATAGCTGATGATATTGGTTGCATTTGAGTATAATATGGTTTCTTTGTCACTTGTTTTATACAAATGGGCAATTTTCCAAATGGTAAAAGAAAGGAGATGAAGTTCAACTGACGTCACTGGTCAGCAAACGATCCATTCCAAGCAGCTCTGGAAGGAAAACAGCTGAATTAAGAAGTTAGGGTGAAGGGTGGAGGTGGAGGGAGAAGCACTCAGTTGTAATGGGTCAAATCAGACAAGGTCTTTTGCCAGTTTCATAAGGCAAGGAATGTATTAGGATATTGATCATGTCAAAGTGTTTTCTTCCCAGAGCTAAAGTGTTACCAAGCACTGAAGGGAAGAATAAAGGCAGCACAGTAATTACTATACTGCCTTTTATAACTTTTTAGACTTCATCAATAGTTTTGATTCCACTCTAAGTTTTAGAAGAAAAAAGAAACCTGTCTTGAGTAATGTTTCAGAGATCTTATGCTTAAGGGAAGAAAGGTGCTTCAAGTTATGACAGTGGAAGACATTATTAAATAACACTAAAAAAACTCCTCTTTTATACTGTCAACCTTTTTTTCCCATAGAAATTCTCCAACTCTAAGCTAAAAGTAGCCTTGGGAGAAATAGTGTTAAGGTTTTTTCAGTTTATTCTTTTTTAGGGTAGATATCTACCTAGATTCCTTTACACATAGCTGCAAGGTTTGTGCAGAGTAAGATAAAAAAAATATTTTATTTTAGTTACATTGTGGTCCTGTAATAAGCAATTTAAAGGAGAAAATAACATTGTTAAAGATAGGTGAATAAAGCAAGAAAATATGAACCATCTGCAGCTCTTCCTTCCTTCCCATTCCCCTGCTGAAATGAAAAGCAAGAGAATATGAAAAACAGCAAGGTTTTTGGTTTTATTATTATTATTTCCCAAGGGCAAAAACCTGCAAGTAGAAAATCTATTTCCGAGGAAAAGAAATAAAAAATTAGGTGGGCAATATTTATTATGAAAGTAGTAAAATGGTAGCATCAGCTTTTTCCAGCCTTGAGTATCTATAATGAGGCAATTAAGCTACCAGGTAAATCTATCAGTAGGACACAAAGGCATTACCAAGTGCGTACTCTGGGCACATCCTTATCTCCGTGCAAGGAAAATTTGGGCACGTGGGCTAGAAGGAAACAGAATCAGGGTGCCACAAGTCCTTCCAGCAGCACTGATGGGTGCCAGGGCTGCGGGGAATGCTATGGCACACTGCCCATGGGAACAGCAAACCTCATTTGGGATTTGCAAGAGACAGGATGGTGAAAAAAAAGGATGCTCTAGGTATTTTTCACATTCGCACATACTGTATGTTTTTATGCAGCACAAACCATCACCCTGGGCTCTGTTTCTACAGTAGGAATGATGAATTTGATTCAGAAGCCACTTCATGAAATTCTTCAGCCAGTTTTATGCCTCAGGTCAAACTATAACAATTATGGTCTCAAAATTATGTGTTTATAGTCTCAATTATGATATTACGGCCTCATTATGCTCTCAAAATTATCCAAGCTTCTTAAGAGTCAGCACAAAGGTTAGCAAGGCTTTAAAATAAATAGTAGTTGCAAAGACAGAAACTGTTCTGTTAAGACAGGTGGTGTTTCCTCCCTTTGGGTGGGGAGGGAAATTTGGATGCTGTAAAATACTCTTGGAAACCTGCACCAAGTATCTTTATTCACTGAATAGGGTCCTTTTGAACAGAGAAATCTTGCACTGATGGAAAGGGGTGAACAACTGGCCTGTGGAAGACTTGCATCTGTAAGAGTCCCTATTTAAATGGAGTGATGCTTTGCTAGGAAAATCGCAAGTATTATTGAAAATATGTCCTTGTATATATTTTTTTGTATATATATAGACACGCATATATACAATGTATTTTATTTTATTTCATTTAATTTCCCTGAGCTCCTTCACTTGTTATCGGTGCAGGTCAAACAAAATGATCTCAGTTCCTTCCTTCTTCTTGTGCCAGCTTGTAAGGAAATAAATGCCATGGAGACACTATGGAGAGAATGGTGGTAGTAGAGCATTGATCTTTTCTGCTTTACAAACCATGATGATGATGGCACACAAACCACCCTCAATAAAACAAAAAGGTCCAGGATACTTTCTCTGTTACACTAAGGTCCCTTTCTTCTTCAAAAACTAATCCATTGCTCAAAACCTCTCAAAGTATGAATGAGGAGAAAAATATCATGAGAAGAAACAGACACGAATCCAAGTTCTTCTCATGACTTCTTTTCATTGCCACGGTGTTAGAGCTATTCAAGAACCACAGTCCATTGTACTAAATAATACATTAATATGTGTAGCTATTTTCAAAAATTGGCAGTGATTTCAAGCATCACAACTCAGTTGTAGAAGGGGGATCTGACTTTCAAAAGGTGAGCGTTCAATAATATCAAAACAAATGCCATTGAAGGTGTTGCAAAGCTAGAAGAACTGAATTCGGAGGGTTTTCCAAAATCACTAGAGTTTTTGATAAACATCAGCCTTGACCCATTCCTGAGCCTCTTGAAGCATGCCAGCCTTTCACACCCTGACTTAGATGCTGCTGTCTGGAGCAAGGATCCTTAGTGACCCCGTTACTGTCTGCAAGGATCCCATCAAAAGATCAATGCCATACAAACAAATAAGGAAATAAACACACACACCTCCACCCCCCTATTATCTCTCTATCAAGAAAAGAGATTGAGTCTCAAGATAGCTTAGTAAGTGTTACACTAAGTTTTAGATTGCTTCCCTGCCTGACATGACAGTCAATAAAATATCAAAAAATATTGTAGCTTCTGCAGTTCGTCTGGCATTGCTCTTGGCCTGATAAACTTGAGGTGTTTTTATTCATTACCCTGTCAGTCAGTCCTTGAAAGCTGAGAGATTTCTAACTTCTCCCTTGAAATGTGTCATGATGGATTGAAGATGACTGTAGGCATTCAAATGGGAAACATGGAGGTGAAATCCTTCTCTTCACCAGTAACCTAAACCAAACAAAAATGAGTTGGTACAGAAATAGGCCTTTTGGCAAGAAGTCTGGTAGGGCTGCTAGTCCCCGCCAAAGAACCATGGCATGGTTTGAGCTGAGAGGTCGAGGGCACTGGCAAAACCAACAAAACCATTTAACAGAATTCTGATTCTATCACACCAATATCTCCCACAAAATTTACTTTCTGTAAGATAATTGATACAAAAGAAGCAACTGGAAGTCACAGAGGACACATTTATATCTTTCTGTTTAAACACACGAGGAAATTCTGCTGCTCTGAAACTCCTACTTGAAATTATTGGGACAGGCCGGGTACCTTACTTGCCTGACACAACTGATATTTTCCCAAACTATCTGAGGACACAATGCAGGAGCTAGTGTACACAAGAGACCATGTGCAATAGGGAATTTGAATGCAGTTACTCTCTTTCAGAGGGTAACAAAGTTTAATACTATGGATATTGACATTTCAGAGTGGAATGGCCTGGGAATAACTGTGGATGTATCTAATCATTTATTAATATGGTTGTGGTCTTAGCTACAGAGTGACTCAGTTTCAGCTGGTAGTCTCAAATGAGAAGTGCTGTAATTTTACTAAGGTTAGAAAGATATAATTCCTATAAGCAGGAAATACTACTAAGAGAAAAATCTATGTTGTTCCATTACAGCTTGCTCCTGTATGGACATTTGGACACATCCTTTGGACTGATTGCCCAGGAGATCACCCCTCCAGGACCACAGATAAGGACTGGTGCTCATTTAAAGTTTCTTCACCCAGTTCCAGTTGTGAAGAAGTGTATTTCCTTTAGGGCTCTGCCCATACATCATCTTTATAAAGGTTCCACAATTGCGATTCATTATTTAAATAAAAATATCCCCAAAGCCTTCAGAAACTTGTCCAGAAGAGGACACCGTTTACGTAAATGCACTTTAAATAGCAAAAATCAAAAGCAGTTGGAGAAAATTTGTCACAGTAAGATCATTAGGCCTTCTTAAAAATAGAGAGATACTAGAAATATCCAAAGATATATCAAATGTAGTATGATTTCTTTTGACCCTAATGACCTCTCTTGATTTATATTCATTACAATCGTACACATTAGGGACCTTCTGAATCTTTTCTTTGCAAAAACCAAAATATTTACTCATTTCATGCCACACACTCAGAATTTACTAGTTTTCATCATCTAAGTAGACTTTTCTTTGTGTTATTGGATTTTTTTGATGAATAGATCTTCTTTATTTTAGATACTTATCAGGACCAATTCCTCAAAGTATCAAAATGCTGCATACTTGTGCTAAATTATAAATGTCTCTAAACATTATTTTAATCATTACATACAGCTTATTACCTGTTCTTTTTCCTTTACCATCTGATGACCTTGTATGACCTTTAGGACAATGCCACATCCAACATCTCTTACATTAATTTTTAAGGAACTGAATTTTTAACTCAGCTATCTGTTTTAGAAGGGCTTGTATGGCACAGTTTTCACAGCAGGACTAGTACAGCAACAGTGCATGATAAATAGAGTTGAGCACATTGCTTCAACATTTATTTTGTTGATGTTGCTGAATATATACATAATATACACAGAGGTGCAAAGATATATGCCATACTGCCATGAAATGAATCAGAGCATTTAATGACACAGAAAATATGGAAAGTCATATTGTAGCTCATGGTTCATGTAATCAGGGTCATCCAGGCTCTCAAAATTGAAGATTAAGCTTTTAAAACTACCATAAATGAGTCAGAAACCTTCAATTAGACGCACTAACTTCTTCAATAACATTTGAATGAAAAGTAAGTCTCATTTAATAGTGAAATAGGAGGAAGACTGTGACTGGTGTAATACAGTATAATCTTGAAATATAGGAAAGATAATGACTAGTGCAGCCATTAGCTGAGCACATTGAATAGCTGAGAGAGAAGGCAATGGCAATAAGGAGCAGCGTCTCACCTTCCTGCAGGGCTTTCCATCATATGATCTCAAAGAGTCTCACACAATAATAGCAGTGATTCGCATCACTTCTGGGAGGGAGGCTGCCATCACAGCAGCACCTGATTACCCTGCTCGGCATTCAGAGCTCTCAAAGCCTGGGACACTGAACTACCCATTCCCTGAATATTCCTAAGGCTCCCTCCTGCTGCCATCCCTTTTGTTCCTCTCAGAGTACCTTTTGTTGCTTTTCCCCAAGCTTTTCTTTCCAAGGAAGAGAATGGAAACCCTCCCTTTACTCTGCACCCTTCGGAGCATGAGCTGAGACAACAAAATTCAGCTATCATAAAACTTGTGATGGAGTAAGAAGGAGAATCACCAAGGAAAAATAAAGTGGCTTTGAATTGACCATGCAACTCTGAGCACCCAAACAATGGATTATGCTACTGTGGTAGAGTTTTCTCAAATCTCTATTGTAAAATTCTGTTTTATGAGTCAAATTTTAAGTCTATAGGGGAAATGATACTGAGTATAAAAAAATATAATTTACAACTCCAAAGTAACCCCAAACTCAGGGTCTTGTGTGAAAATACAACCCCAGAGTAAGCTGCTCAATGCAAGATTGCATTAAAATTGTATACTGCAACACTTCAGCTTCCTAATTGGTATGGATATTATCTAGCTCAAAAAGAGTAATTTAAATGATATCTCATCCTGGAGGAACCTGGAGCTGGCCAACATCCCCTCAATGGACTGCACATTTCCTCCAGCACTAAAATGCATGCTGACATGTCCTTTCAGAAGCAAATGACCTGAGCTGGGAGCTACTCAAACTCAGTGATCATTCATATGCATATTCCTTTAATTTAGACATGCTCAAAGTGATAAAATACGTGCACTGTGAAGCAAAGTTACAGCCATCAGGTCTCAAGATATACTGTCTGGACACTAATCTAGCTTTTGCCCTGGAGTGACAGATGTTATCATGATTGAGAGAAAAAAAAATCCTAAGTGCCTACAGTAGATATTTGCACTACTATCTTATCCAAAAAGAAAATATGTAGGTGCATATTTAGAATCTTAACATATTTTCCATCTTGGGACTGTGCAGTTGGATTTCACATAGACTGATTACAGGATAAAACATTTCCCTTTAATGAGTGTTACATTAATATTTTATTTTCCTGGTGTTTCTGCATCCATATGTATACTCTGCAGCCACGTAGACACTTACACATGCTAGCACACAGTTTGGAGATATAAATATGGCAGACAGCATTACCTGTTTGCTGACAATGTATACAGCCTGACAATACCCAATCAATTCATGCTTGGTGCCCTTTGGCAAATGAGGTGCAATTTTTATCCTAAATCAATGGTGAATTAATTGACAAGACGGTAAACAAAGGTTGCATCTAATACATCACGGAACCTCTGTCTGTAGGGGGTCTGCAGCTTTGACAAAGTCACTGCTGTTGCGGCTCTCCAGGACCAAGTTCTGACCAGGGCGCGGGCAAACCTGTCCTGGAGGTCCAGCTCACGCTGTGATTTAAGTGTGAAAGGGTAATAAGGGCCAGGAGGAGGCTACATGGATTTTGAGTGAAAACAATGTTGGAATCCAACCTGAATGCCTTGATGAGTGCCTACATTTTAAACACATACATCAACCTACCAGAACCCTTTAATATTAAATTATGTTTCTGCATCAGGGAGCTTATGCAAAATGATTGTGAATCTTTTTTTTTCCATCTGCTTTCAAAAGTGAAGTCTTTCACATGTGCCACACAATTCTCAATCAATCAGCAAGTTCTCCAGGAAGATTTTTTTGTTTGTTTTTCTTTCTTTTTTTTTCAATTTAATTTGGTTATATGCCAAGGTAGCTGAGAGTCATTAGCATGAGTTCTTCTCATAGAGGGAAGGTTGGTACAAATGTTCTGAGATCCAAAACAGAAATAAGATGCTGAAGAAATCAATGCCTAGTATTTAATGCAAATCCTTTAAATTAGCCATGAAAAAATCAATTGAGTTAGGATTGGAGGAAAAGAGTTTTTACTGTTATGGAAACCACTGCAGACATCATAATAAATCTCCCTGCCTTTCCTATCTCTTCTAACACTATTTTGTTGAAGATTTTTATTTGTTTTGGGTGGGAAATTGTTTGTATTTGGATGGGGGTTTTTTTGTTTGGTTGGTTGGGTTTTTTTGTTTTGTTTTGTTTTTTTTCCAGTTTTTTTTTTTTTTTTTAAAACCAAGCATCCTTGGGCAATTAAACTAACCTATATCTCAGTTTTCTCTTTTTGTCTGTGATGAAGAAAAGAGACCTCCCTTCCTCTTTTCCCAGAACTAAGATGTGGGTCCTTGTCAGTTCATCCTCTCTCCAAGGGGAAAATTGTGAGAAGAATGTATGTAATATTGACATAAACCATTAGGTTATATAAAGTCAAATTGATACCTAGAACAAGTTTTACGATCCTTAAAAAGCTAAGCTTTTCTTTTCTTTTTTTTTTTTTTTTTAAGTAAGAAATACTTTGTCGCAGTTGAATAATGACAGGCAGAGTCTCACAGGAGCAGCAACCTGCTAAGTGGAGGGGCCAAATTCCCTGTCAGCACTTGAAACAACCTGAAGAATCTGTTGAAGTTAAGGAAAATTCCCCAAATCATCTTGCCTACTTCTGCACTCTTGTTATCTCCTGCTTTTAGAACTAAAGAGCTGTCTTTTTTGTTTTCCCCATGCTGAATTAGTGTGCAATATAGATCATCAATCTGCAGGCTTTTTAAAAAAATATCCATTCACTGAAGACCTTTAAAATTGTGAAATGAAGGAAAGTCAGTAGATGATTCAATCTCCTCTGAGAAATTTTTCCTCAATTTTAGACCAAGGTTGAAATGTAGGTTTTCCTTCTGTTTTCAAAACTGCCTTATTAAGTGACTTTCGTTAGTCCTTTCTATTGCGTTTCCTCAATTTTCCTAATTATAACATAAAAACAAATTGGAATGAGGTAGAAGGATTTTTATAAAGGCTTTGTAGTGTTTCTGTTGATCTACATTTGGAAGTGAGATATGTCACCTTTCATCTACTGCTCTTCTCCCTCTCCTGAGCTCCCACAAAGTGCTTGCCATGCCCTGAAAAACAGAATATTCACTTCAGTGGAAAGCAAACCACAAAACTACGCCTTCAAGAGGTGATTCCTTCTCTCAGGACGAGAGAAAATTTCAAACCTATGTGCAATGATGAGGAAGAAAGAGACACACAAAGACCTACACCTCTTTCCCATCTGGGCTTACTGAAGGATTTCCATGCTGTTTGTTCTCTCCTCTCTCACACGTAGCCAAAGAGCTCTGGTTATTCCCACCTCACTGTCAGAGCCCTCAGCAGCAGCCCAACAAAAGCATTTTGCCAAATGCAGCTGAAGATGACTCACAGTTGCTAATTCTTCTAAGTTTAGCAGATTCCGTTCCCCCATTCTCAAACCAACTGTCTGCTTCTGTGACATCCACTCATGCCATGTCCTCCAAGGGGCTGAAGTAGTAACTGAGGCTTCTCAAGCTTCATATTCCATCATCCTCTCTCCACTTACTGGACACTCTCTGAGGTATAGATAAATAACTAGTCTTCCACTGACACTGACAGTATGGTTTGGGAATCACAATCGGGTCAACAAACTCCTGGCACTAACATATTAGCTCTCAGTGCCTTAGAGTCGTTTTACACAAGTCTGAGAACGAGCAGCTGAGGGAGCTGGGAAAGGGGCTCAGCCTGGAGAAAAGGAGGCTCGGGGGGGACCTTCTGGCTCTGCACAACTCCCTGACAGGATGGGGCGGCCAGGGGTGTCAGGCTCTGCTCCCAGGGAACAAGGGACAGGGTGAGAGGAAATGGCCACAAGTGGCACCAGGGGAGGTTTAGACTGGGTATTAGAGAAAACTTCTTCACTGAGAGGGTTGTCGACCATTTTGAAGAGGCTACCCAGGGACGTGGTGGAAACACCATCCCTGAAGGGTTCAAAAAACATGCGTATGTGGTGCTTGAGGACATGGTTTAGTGGTGGACATGGCAGTGTTATGTTAACGGTTGGAGTCAATGGTCTTAGAGATCTTTTCCAACCTAAATGGTTCTACAGTTCTGTGATTTGCTACAGAAAATCCTAGCATCACTGTGGAGGAAAAAAAAAAAAGTGTCAGGAGATGGGAACCTGGCAGCATTATGTGAACAAAGCTGCAAGTAAATGGGGCATGGTGTTACTAACATTGCTCTGGCAAAAATGCAAAAAGGAAAGTTTGCAGAAATAAAATATTTTGACATTGTGATCATGCTAAAGCAATACTGTGAAGAAATAGGTGGGTAGAGAAAGTTCTACACAAACTGTAATGTATTGAGAAACTCAAATCTATGTGCAGCAGCAACCCAGATGCTCATCTCACTTCAGAGAACTAAAGGACAGACATCTAAAATCTAGATGTTACCTTAAAATCCTGATATAAATTATATGACTATAATGCAGGTACCTCAGAGAGTGATCACTCTCACCTATCCTAAGCTCCTGTTTAGATAAACCATTATGTGAAGGTGCTTATACCTGTTAACTGAGCCTGGGCCACCAAGATAGATTTCCAATATGAAGTATTAGTTACCATAAGAGTTCATTTCAGTTGGTTATATGAAGGTATCTTCTCACTTCCCCGCCCCCCCCCCATCTCAAGTGAATATCTGCAGCAGAGAGCTGTGAAACACGACACAGGATCTGCAGAAACCCTGCTCTCCCCTGCAGCATCAGCTAGAGGCCAGGCAGGATGACAGCCATCATCCCAAATGGCACTGGACATCCTTGTGGGGCAACTGAACTGAGCTTCAATTGTCACTATGCTTGACAGATTCTGCCTTAGGGTTATTGTGTTTTCCAACACCAAGCATTGTAGTTTGCTGCTGGACAAAATGGCAAATTTTTGCAGTTGTTTTTAAAACATGTGAATTTCCAAGCTTGCAAGGTGGCAGGAAGTTAAGGCCAGACTTTGAAGCTTTACTTTTCTATTTAGATGAAGAGTCACTGCCCTGAGCAATTTGATAGAAAGAGGGAGGCAGATAAGCTGGACAAGTCTTCAGAGGTTAATGCTGTGCTCGGTGAAATTTATGTATGGAGCTTTGGTAGTTGTGTTAGTGGACTGGATAGCCCTCTTAAGGCCAGAAACGCATAGAGCTGGTGATGTGGCATCTAAATAAAGCAGATAGAATTTCCTCTTTCAGTTCTCAGGGGCAAAAGATACTCAGCTTAGTGTCAATTCAGTATTAACCTCTCAAAGAAGAATAGATATGACTTCAGAGGTTATATTCCTGGATCAGCTACAGTTTCAGTTTCTGATTTAGCTTCTCTCTTCTTGCAATTTCCTGTGATGTGCATGTAGATAAAAATACTTAACTATTTCCCAGGTCTGTTTTGAAGCTAAATTACTAGATATTTGTTAAGAGCTTTGAGGCATTTATGATCATAAACTGAAAATGACATTCTCCTACCTTGCTGCTATTAAGGCTTATTATTTTCTTATAGCTCTAAAGCTTCCTTTCTTTTCAGAATATTGAATAGGCTCCTAATAAAAGCAACATAAATGAAAGACAGACTAGTGCTATGCTTCTTCAGTAACATTTACAAAGTAACTGTAATTCATGCTGGTTGAGAAAAAAAAAAAAATCCTGTCTTTCTCTGTCAAAAATAAAAGCTGTATTTGAATCAAGGCCCTGCCTTTATATGATAGTCAGATATTTCTGCAACAGGTTAATCAGAGAAACTCTGGGTGACCCATCCCTGGACATGTTAAGGCCAGGTTGGATGGAGGTCTATCAGCCTGGTATAGTGGAAGATGTCCCTGCCTGTGGCAGGGAGTAGGAACTACACGATCTTTAAAGTCCCTTCCAAACTAAAACATTCTAAGATTCTACGATCTGCTTTTGTCCCTCAAGGAGAGATTTGCTTTTACATACATTCTCTCTTTCACTCCCTCTCTTCCCTCTTCTCCCTCTCCACCCTTCCCTTCCCTCCCGTCCCTCTCCCATACAGCCATGCAAATTCATGGTCTTGGGAAATAAATCGACATATCTAGTTAAAAACAAACCTTGGAGTCCACCACATGATCCTCCTACACATCTCACCAAGGATGGCAAGAAAATATGGAGTTCCTATTTTAGGACTTAGAGGCCAGGGTAAATGATGGGTTTTACACTCAGCTAACTGTAATTATGTTGGCGTGTTGCACAAAAAGCACTTTGTCTTTTGCCATCAGCAGGGATCTAGAACCAGAGAAACCAACAGGTAGAACAACCTACAAAATGCATGGGTTTGACAGGGTGAAAAAGCTCTTCTCTCTTGGCTACTCAATTTTCTACACAGCAAACGTATTGGAAAACTTCACAGCTTCCTCCCCAAAAAGACCAAATCTTGGTGTATTTCTAGGGTTATTTGAGTCCAGGAACCCTTCTTTATTTAATAATCCTGTTGATTCAGCTGCAGAGCTGATTTCCCTTATCATAGTACAAAGACATTTTTGAGCTGTGAGGTCGGAACATGTACAGAAGACAGATTGTATCTCTGAAGAGTCATATTTACATGCATTAAAAAACCCCAACAACACAAGTCAATAACCCATTGCTGAACCAGCCTTCTTTCTGTGCAGTGGATGGCAAGTCCTCGTCATATTGGAGGTATCAAGGAGATCTGCAGCTTCATGAAGGTGAGTGCAGCTTTGTTGTGTGAGGGTGTGTGCATTGACATGCCCTGGACTTTTGCTCTAGACTGTTGTCTAGAGCAATAAACTGAACATGTCAAAGAATGTTTCCAGGCAATTCACTTGTCTCTACACTAAATATTTAGGACAGTTTCTAACACATTTTTAATCTGTGCCAACAGGCAATTTCCCAAACTGTTTTTGGGCACAGAAGAACACCCACAGAAGACCAGAGCCACATCCCACAGGCAGTCTGACTGCCATCACCTGTCTGACCCTGGGAGAAATCACTGATGTAGGTGCAGGTCCTTCTAGGTCAATCAGCATCATAACCAGAGACTGATCTGGGACACATGCAATTATTCACGCAGATGCAGTTTCATTGTCCAATTTGGAAATTGCTTTTTTGCCTAGTCTATGCTCCTGGGAATCATTTTTATTCAAGTGAAGAAATCTGAGGCAGCAGGGGACTAATGAGTACCTCTGCCTTTCCTTTGTAAAGAATTGGGATGCTGTCCTCGACCAGTGTAGATTAATGTGACAATGTGGTTAGGGGAAGATGAAACATCAGTATTTCAAGAGGTTCTAAATATTAAGCGTGGCACATGGGTCAGACTCCAAAAGGAAGAGAAGGCTCATCCAAACATAAGCATTCCTTCCGAATGCTGGCTAACAATCCCTGGTGTTTTGGTGGCTGGCAGCAAGAAGTGGCCAGTTCCCTTCGACCAGCTGTAAGAGAAATTGGACTTGAGAGAGATGGTGACGTTTCTGGACACTGTCTGCCAAAACACTGCCAGTTCAACTTAAGCCAGACTGCCTGTCTCCGTGTGGTGTAAAGCATGAACATGAACATGGTCAGAACTAACCTGCTGTCCATGCCGACCTGCTCCGTCCTCTTTCCTTTTTTAAACATGAGTCAACAGCTTCTTTCACCCCAGTTTCTGCAGTCTAGCGATCATCGAGTCTTCGGCTTGGTTGTCTGCACTTACCACACAGTTTCTGTCTAAAGCAGTGGAATGACAAAGAATAGCTTCATTTTTAAAGTCTGAAAAGCTCAAGCACTTCGGTGAAACCAGGATGCCTCCTATATCACACAGCCATAATAAAACATAACTGCATTCTTTTATTATCTCTCTCGAGAAGTTGTTGTAAGTAGCAGGTGTGATAGCCCATAAGTAGGTCTAGATAAAAAAAAAAGCAAAAAGCAAAAAGCAAAAAGCAAAAAAAAAAAAAAAAAAAAAAAAAAAAAAAAAAAAAAAAAAAAAAAAAAAAAAAAAAAACCAAACAAACCCTAATGAAAACCAACACAGTAATTCCCTTTCTGCAAGGGCAGGAGACAAACTGATATACACTCAGTCCCTCACTTTTGGAGGGCAATAAACTCAAACTTGGCAGCTACAAAAAACAAGCTTTCTTTATTTTGCAATTTTAGAGTTCTTGGGCCACAATAAACTGGCAGTTTCAAGTCTTCTATATGTTCTTTAGTAACAATAAAACATACCTCTAGCCTCCCATAAGGATAACACTGGGAATTCCTAAGCTCTGTAGACAAGCCAGAATAAAAGACTGTTCTTCCTGTAACAGTTCTGAAGTAATAAAACCTACCTTTATCAATACTGTCTGTGACAATAGAGGACATACATCCCAGGCTGCCTTTTATGCAGATTATGTTCACTGTTCTGCTGCACAGATCCCCTCTGACCTGGAGGCTGGAACCAGCACGGACGGACAGTAGTCATGGACATTGGCCAGACCTCTGAGTTTCCTGACATTGCTCTTACGATGTCAGATAGTGGTATGTTCTAGTCAGTAATCAAATATTCTTTGACCACTATAGATCATGAATACTTTCAATAATTAAAATGCATCAGACATAGAGTATTTTTTTCCTTTTTATTTCTATGAAATATGTTTTACTTTTGCTTTGTGATCAGTTTGTCTCGGCCTGTCAGCACGTTTACAGTCTCACTTAGTGTTTAACATTCACACTTTGTTAAGCAAAGAACGTCTTGAAAATTCCATTCTCAAGACAGAGGTAAATAAAACAAAAAGAAGATCAAAGAAAGCATATTACTCGGCATCATTTGTCCACAAGGCTGGATAAAGAGGGAACTGGAATAGTTTAAATTGTGGTGCTTGGAGAAACCAAAGACTTCCACCAAGAAAAACTGTGTCCTTCATTGCAGCAGTTTAGACTTGCATATAGGACACAAGAAACCCCATTTCAGGATGGCACATGTTGGTAGTTAAAGCTATGCTACCTTCCCATATGAATTATTGTTAGCAACAGCAGCAAGAAAACAGTCTAATGGCATATCCAAAATGGGAGGCTTCTAATATTATGACCTGAACATTTGCATTTTAATTGCACAGACAAGTGAATCAGATTTAGCATGTAATTGAATATATTGTCTATTAGTAACAGCACAGGTAAAACTTGGTCTTAATTTCATGCTATTATACCAGAGTAAATCTCACAGTCTTTATTTAAATTCTAATTCATTCAATGATTCCCTAAAATAAATGACCCATGAAAGCTTTTTCTATTTTTTTTTTCCTGTTCATTTTATTTGTGGAGCCTTTTCAAAAAAAACTTAAATTATGCATCTGGAATTTTATTTACTTTAGTATTGTAACTATATTTTGCATGCCCTCCAGCTCTGGTAAATCAGAAAATTAGTGTTGAACTATAGAAGCTGAAGAATAAACCATGCACATGAGTGCTATGTAAGATATCTTTCCAGTGAGCCTCTTCCTGGAGAAGGGGAAAATCTTCTTAGCAATTCCCTTATGTTTTCACTCACATATCAATATTTACTGTTAGTAGAAAGATGTATTTTTTCTGTTTGAAGTAATGTTTTTACGATTTGTCATTAATCTTATGCAGAAAACACTCTTATGAAGCAGTTTCTGACATGTCAACATCCCAGTCTTTCAGAAGTAGGACACAACAGCTTTTCTGCCTTCTAAGGATCAGATTTTTCACAGAGCCAAGGGCAATTGATTTTAGTTTCTGTACTGAGGAAAAAAAATCATGCAGCAAAGAGTAACTGTGATGCTACTGGCAATGTGTGATGCCCTATCCCTTCAAACACTTAGAACCTGAAAAAAACATTCCTATTAACTTTGTATAGGACCAACTGATGCACATGAAATATTTGTTTTCTTCTGCTTCTGGCAATAGAGTTTGGAAAGAGAAAGCTGTACATGTATAGCAAATTAATTTAGATTTTTTGCTGGAAGATCAACATTACCCATGAAGTAAAAAAATTAAAATTAAAGGATCCATTCCTCTTTCTATGATTCTTTGTCTAAGTGAACTGTCAACATCATGTTCTAACAACAGTCAGTAAATCTCAATCACAGTTTTATGTTGTGACTTCCAAAGAAGCATTGAAAATGGATAGACGTGACTGTTGTCAAGAAGGCTTTAAGAAAATGAGACAATATGCATCGCAGAACTTAGTTCAGTTTTGTCTTTCACTGTCTTCATGTGTTGAATGATGTGCAGCTAACAAAATAGAAGGAAGTGATGCCACCCAGAGGGACCTGGGCAAACCTGAAAAACGGGTTCACAAGAACTTCACGAAGTTCAACCAGTCCAAGCAAGGTGCTGCAACCGGGTTGAGGCAAGCCCAGATACCAAGACTGGGAGAACTTACAGAGAGCAGCCCTGCCAAGAGAGACTTGGTGCTGTGAGGGGGTGAGAGCTGGATGTGTCCTGGCCCTGAAATCCCCTGTGTGCTGGTCTGATCCCCCAGCACAGGCAGCAGGGGAGGGGGGGATTCTGCCTCTCTGCCCTGCTCAGGTGAGACCCCACCTGCAGTGATGTGTCCAGTTCCGTGGTCCTCAACACAAGAAATACACGGACCTCTTAGAGCAGGTGAAGAGGCCATGAAGATGCTCCAAGGGCTGGAGCACCTCTCCTATGAAGACAGGCTCAGAGAGCTGGGTGTGTTCAGCCTGGAGAAGAGAAGGCTTGGGGGAGAATTCAGAGCCCATTTCAGTAGTTGAAGAGAGCTTATAAAAAGGATGGACAGGAATATTTTACACAGGAAGATGGTGACAGGACAAATGGTAGTGGTTTTAAACTGGAAGGGGCAGGTTGAGACTGGCTGTAAGAAGAGATCCTTTACTCAGAGGGTGATGAAGCAATGGAACAGGTTTCCCAGAAAGGCTGAGGATTCCCCAGCCCTGAAAGTGTTCAAGGCCAGGCTGAATGGTGCTTGGAGCAATGTGATCTGGTGACATCCCTGTCCATGGCAGGGGAGTTGGAACTACACGACCTTTAAGGTCCTTTCCAACCCAAACCAGTCTAGCATTTTCTGATTCTATGATTTATAGATGGAGGAATGGCTGAAAGGAAGGAATACTGAAATACCTGATAGAGCCGTAGTAAATACCCATTCATAGTCGAATGGGAAGCACTTAAATTTTGTTAATGATCAATGGAATGAATCATAGAACAACAGAATGATTTAGGGTGGAAGGGACCACTGGGGGTCATCTGGTCTTACCCCCTGCTCAAAGCAATTATGCATGGTATCCATCTACGTATCCACACATATGTAAAAACTTCTTTTACTCTCTTCGCTCATTATGTGTGCAAACAAGCACATACAAACACAAGGTTTCTAATGTAAGACCAAGAAACGAAACAGACTCTCAAAAAGGAAAAAATAAAAAAAAAATTATGGAAATTTAATATCATGGCCTTTACCTTTATTGATTAAATATCCAGATTAGATGGCTTAATTAGATAGTGTAGTTGTTCTGTGCGCAAACTGGGAAATATAGCACGGTCTGCAGAGATCATCATTAAGTAAATCTTTCTGCTCTATCCTTCTAAATGAATGTACGGTTTATATAAATGGTTCACAGAGAGAAATTTCTTAATTATTCATGTGGGAGATTTTTGACAATCCCTGTGGCAATGAGGTTCACAACAACCAATAAGCTGCAAAGGCATGTATTTTAAATACAGTAATGCAGTAACAGAACCATTCATTTGGAAAAAAACATGAATTCACCACCTTAAATCTTGATATAAGAACTTCTAGATATGTTCAGAAAGAGATTCTGTCATTCTTGCAAGAGCTGTGGTCAGGATGCAACATTTATCAGATGATGCTCCCAGCCCCACGTTACTGAATCACTTGAGCTAGATTACTGAAAGAGACCCTCCTGGCTTTGAAATATGTTCATCCATGAATATTCTTCAACAGTGGAGGTCAGAAGCCACTCAGAACATAGAATTTTACTGCAAATTTTAGATAAAGGCCCTTCCCCCACTATGTCATGCTCTGGTGATCTAATGTAATAGATTCATGTCCAGTAATGAAGCTTTTTCCCATGACAGTGAACTATGAAGTTATTCAACAGACTTTTAAAAAATAGACCAACAGCCTTATAAATTAGGGTGGCAGATTTGTACCAAGCTTTATCCTCTACATCTAATGTTGTCTAAGAATATCAGAAGTGAAATTTTGCTTCCAGCTGTTAAAGTAAAATTCTCCCTTCTAAGAAATGTAAAAAATAAAAACCAAAAACCAAAAAAAATGAAAACAACAAAAACCTCAGAAACAGCTCAAAGAACTCAAAAAATAACTCCTACAAAAAGCAAAATGAAAGGGCTTGTAGGCTGCTGCCCTTAGTGATACTGAATAATCATTTATTTTGTTAATACTTCCTAATGTCTAAGCTTGGAGCTGAATTTACATCCTGTCTGTATTCTGTGTGCAGCTCATGGAGGGCAGGGGGAACATCACTGGTGTCCAGTCACCGTGACAGTGCACTCCCTCTGTCCTCACAGCAGCGTCGTGTGAACACAGTTCAGCTGGGATTTTTCTCGCAAAAGTTTGATATTGCCCAGTGGAAGGGTAATTTGGACTTTAGACTTGCAGAGATCACTTTGGACAGAGTAATTCAAGCTGTGGTCATCTGTCAGTATTATATGAAAAAGCACTGCTGCATCAGGGTTAAGATCAGGTGCTTTATCTGCCTGGAAATACATTTCAGTGATTCACTTCAAGTGCCATACAATTTGCACCCAAACTGGATATACCATTGTGCAGAATAAACTGATTCTTTTTAGCAAGCCTTCCACTTATTCTGATTCCTTTTTCCTCAGTAAATTACTGATAAGGTTTTTTGCCTGTCTTTGGAAACAAATGAGATCAAATACAGAAGAGAAACAGAGGAAAGAAAGTTCAAGATAAGGGAAATGGCTAGATCCATCCCTACGGCAAGTAATTCTCTCAAGGTACATCCACTTCAGGCGTTATCTATCTCCATTTAGCAATGGAGAAGTTGTCACTTGGAAGAGTGTTTAAAAAAGTAATGATAATTCAATAGCCAGACCAGGAAGAGCCATGGAGGAATTCTCCCTTACCAGGAGAACCCATTTATTCCAGTAGAAAATCCAAACAGATCTGACATAGCTGCATTTTGCACAAAATATACGCTGGTACAAATAACCATGCAGCATCAAGTAACAGTGCCTTGGAGCAGCAGGAACTCACAGGATACTTCTGCACTGATAGGTGGAAATGCCACAGTGAAGTCATAATTATAGCCACGGAAAGGAACACATTATAATTAACAAAATTACGTGTAGCCTTCAGAGCTCTGCCTGTGTTTCTGGGACTGTGTGTATTTTTTAACTGACCACACAGCTCATTATCTACACACGCATGAAGAATTTTCATCCTCATTGTGTATCAACTAGTTTTCTTCATTTATGTTCACGAAGACTTTAGACTTCTTCCTTAATTTATTCAGCAAATTCTACATCTTTTAGAGAGCACGTATTGAATCTCAGGACCTAGGATTTGATTGATCCCAATGTAGAGGCAATATGTTACCATGTTGCAGCAATGTCTGACAGGCATTTATTATGGATTTTAAAAAGATAAGGGGTCTCACACAACAGCTACAGAAGTCTGTGAAATCCCTAAAGGTCACGTCCAGAGAAGAAATGTAACACAGAAAAAGCCATTCTACTATTTAGAAAAGAGTGATCTGTTCCAGAATAGAAAAGACCGGATATGGTCTGGGCCAAAGCTCACTAAATAGGATGGGAGTCAGATAATTATGAATTTATATGAACAACATAAGAAGGGCAGCAGAGGGATTCAATTATTATGCTTAATTGGTTAGGGAATACCAGAAAGTGCTGTACTGCATTTTACTGGGGATAGTATTAAATAAACATTAAGAAAAATATATTCAGATGAGAACCAAGAGGTTAAGGAAAAGAGCATATCTGGTGAATTGCAAGATAGTGATTAGTTATTCATGTAGATTCTAGGGGCCATTAGCCTGAGTAACATGTTAGCTTTCCATTTCAGATGATTACATTTTGCCTAGTGAAAGTGTTAATATTTTTATCAATTAGTTATGACATTTCTTTTAGTCCTTTTCCTAAGATGGAAATCTTAGTTTTAATCTTTTCTCTAATAGTGACTAAAAACTAAGTAAAGACAAGTGCATCGTGTATAGAAATATACTAGAAAATACAGTATCACCTCTACAGGAACTGACCATATTTGGATTACTGTAATTTAGCCTGAATACTGGGTTGCTTTTCTGTGTTTCTATATTCTGAAGAGAAAGCTGCATTTCAGTTATAGGTGAAATTATTATTATTAGATGGGCATAATACTTATGTCACTTGTTCACCATAGGTCTCAAGATAATAAGCTTTCAACTGTGAGTTAAGTAATATTTTGAGTCACTGAGACATTTTCAAACAGTTTGAAAGATTCTGTAGACTATATTTAAGGATTTCAAAGCCAACTTCAAGATGCATGTGCAAGGAATCCATTCATCTCTGGGTATTAGTGGTTTCAGATCTGAGCAGCATTAAGATCTCACTGTTTATTCAAAACCTGTTTTTAAATAAAACCACACTTCATAGACTGAAATGTGCATTAATTAATTCACAGTCTTGTTTCTGCTCTACGTAACTTGTGCTGATTTGTCTTCTTTCTTCTCATGCCCGAAATAAGTAAGGTGCCAAAAGATTTTGAATGCTGATGCTAGGGCTGAGCTGTCTGGCTTAAGAGCAGTACAGATGAGGAGTGCTAAAACGCCCATACTGCCAATGTGGTGTGTGAGTGGTATCTCCACCTCTAGAGGTAAAACACCTCTAGGTTACAGCTGGACAAAATCTAATATTATAGGGCAACATGGGTCTAGCTTCACTAATAGTTTCACCTGGATTTTTACCGGCTAGGGACAAAAATCTGTCTGAAAGCCAGTAGAATTCTTGTTCCAGTGCTTATGTTTCTGAACGCATTAGTTATTTGAAGTGATTGCTTCTGAATTTTTTTTTTTGTTGTTGTTAAAGTGCTTTACCAGTGATGCCACAGAATATCTTAGAGAGTTGCAAGACCTGTTCCCTAAACTCTTCCACATTAAGTAAAGAATGTTTTGAATACAACAAGAATTTAAATCATCTATAGTCAGTCTCCCCAATCTGGTGCTTAGATGTGATACATAAATTGTCTAAAGAAAGTGTCAAGGGATATCTCTATAGGCTGACCAAAACTAGCACATAATGCCTAGTTCCTAAATGTTTATGTCAGCTTTTTGTAGAATTTTTACCTCCTCCACAAGTACATACCTTAAAAATCAGTAGCACCATTCAATGACTGAGATGTAGTTCAAGCCAAAAATCCATGAGCAGAGCATCAGGTGACAATTGTATAAACCTACACTACAGTCATCAGTAGATGTGTAAAAAAACTCAAAAGCGATACACAAAAAAAAAGCGCTGTGCCTAAGGCTTTATTCAGTATCTAATAGGAAAACCACTCTGGCCAGTTATTGAATTTTATTACTATAAAAGGGCTTATTCACTGCATTATGCTTTGACTGCTCAGAAAACGTGTTTCTGTCAGGTTACTGAGCTGGCCACCATGCTGCTAAATCATTTAATGTGCTCAGTTTTACTCTTGAAGTAAGTGATGTAAAGTTCCACAGGGCATGAAACAAACACAGCAGCAGTACTTCAGCTTTAATAGTGTCTGACACCCAGCCCAGCTTGCCACCCATTCTTCACAGCTGGAACACAGCTGGTCCAGAAGAAGAGGCAGGATGGGATATTCTTAGGCTGAGGCAACAGCAGCTCTCCCAGGAACCTGCCAAAGCAAGCACTGGGATTGCTGTCGGACACGATCTCATTCAAGATGACACTGGGCAAGTCTGAAAGATGAAAGCACACAGACTTAGCTAAACTCTTACACAGTTGCCCTCTAACGTTTAGGGAAAAGCCAAGATCAGCTCCGTCTCAGTAACACTCTGGCTGTACACATTACCAGCTCTCTAGGAGCCGAGAGTTTACTTTAAGCTCTGATTTGATGCATATAAACTGCTTGAAGCCAATTAACACAATGTAATCGCAGTAGTGGTGGTAGTGCTCTACCTCCAGCAATGTGTGCTGACAGCTTACTAAAGGGTTACAGGAAGGAAGGAAACCTTGGTTTAAATTTGGGTCAACTTTTAAACATCTAGCACTGTGGGCTGTGTGCTTCAGCCGGGTGCAGTGCTGACATAAGAATTCACCCGCTTTGATGTCCACTTGCACAGGTATTAACAGACAGAAGAAAAAAAAAGAAAAAAACCCCAAAAAAACAACAGAAAAGAAACAAATCATAGTTTATTGGGATCTATGCACAGGGTAAAGTCTGCATGGGGATTCAGATAGGTTGTTTAGCTGTCTCTGTTTGGTGGACTCAATTTCCACGGGAAGGGCCTTTGAAACAACATCTTCAGCTGGATGGGGCAAGACTCAGTTCTTACATCCACAGATTCCATGGCTCCCTCTGGACATGTATGATCCATCATTATATATAATCTTACGCTAAACATAAAATGTCTCCCAACTACCTTAGCCATGTACAGAACACCTAACTACCTTAGCCATGTACAGAACACTGCCTTACGTGGCCATTCCTGCACCCGCGGAAACAGCTTCTGCTGCTGACTTAGAAATGTCTTATCTAAGTACACTTTGGCCAATTCTGCATCAGGGAAAGATTGCATAGGCTTGTTCCTTGTTCTTCGAAGGATTGTGAGCCATTTCCCAGTTCCAGAGTCTCTCATGTCATTTAACAACCATTGCACCATGCTAACTTGTGTAGGAACACCCACAAATCCAGTGACACCGAGACTGAAACACACAAACAAAATGCAGTGACTTAATCCTTCCATCGGGTTGAACTATTCTTTGCTCCATCTGTCCTTTTTCTTTTGATATTGATCTCATTTTAACTGTTCTGCCGTGTACCGCATTCCTTCTGCCGCCCAAATCCTCCTCCACCCGCAAGCAAACCTCTAAGAAGATACTTCAAATATAGCTGTTATATATAAACTTATAAACTTGTTCCAGAGAGCTTCACTTACTCTTTTAGCGGTCTGTTAGTTAAAGAAATGCAGTCCCTATAGTCTAGACAGACAATTAACCCTGGTAACCCCAGAACTACATGGTTAGTATTCCCCTGCATGAACCAAGAATAACTTAATTAGAAGTTCAGCCTGGGAAGTGGCTGCCTACTAGTAACAATGTTAGTTCTTCTCCGGGGTGCTTCATAAAAAGTCTCTCTTAAAATAGTTTACAGAGTAAAAATATATCTATATATCCCAGAGGAAAAGGGAAATTAATAGGTTTAAATAATGATGAAAAGACACACTGAAATGAGGTTTAAAATAGACGAGAAAGCTGATGTGGAGGGAAAAGTGAAGAATATTTTCATATGACACAGACCGCAGAAAAAGAAGCTTATGAAAATATTTTTTTACTTCTTACTTTTAGAGCCTAAACTTACGAAATTGTTCAAATACATCTGCAAATATTTATTTTCATTCCTAACCAATTAATTTGGTTTTATATGTCTCCTTCAGCATGAATTTTCCTTAAATATGGATGCCCTCCACATGTATTTGTCTAGCAATATTATTGAAAAATGCTTTAAATGAAATATTGTTGAAGAATGCATCAAATGTTATAGATTTGTCTTGAAAGTCACATATTCACATCCCACTTTAATTTAGCATTATAAACTGAGTCCTTATTGCTCCTACATTTGATATACCAAAACAGTAAGGCATATCTAGAAGCTTATTCAGGTCTTCATCTAGTTCATACCCCTGGTTTGGGTTTGTGTGGCCAGATTTTGGTAGCAGGAGGGGTACAGAGGTAGCTTCTATGAGAAGCTGCCGGAAGCTTCCTCCATGTCCAAGAGATCCAATGCCAGCTGGATCCAAGACAGACCCCGAGCTGGCCAAGCCCAAGCCTAAGCCTGTCAGTGATGGTGGTAACACCTCCGTGGTAACAGATTTAAGAAGGAAAGGAAGTTATTGTGTGGATGTAGTTGTGCTCAGAGAAAAGCAGGGTGAGAACACGTGCGAGGAACAGCCCTGCAGACACCCAGGGCAGTGCAGAAGGAGGGGCAGGAGCTGCTCTGGGAGCCAGAGCTGAGGTTCCCCTGCAGCCCCTGGAGCAGCCCATGGTGAGGCAGCTGTGCCCCTGCAGCACAGTGAGGATACGGGGGAGTAGAGATCCACCTGCAGCCCCTGGAGGAGACTCATGTCAGAGCAAAGGGATGCCCAAAAGAGGGGTCTGAAAAGAGGGAAGTGGGAGCAGAGTCCTGACAGGAACCTGCAGACCCACAGAGAGAGGAGCCCAGCCTGAGGCAGGTTTGCTGGCAGGACTTGTGACCCCATGGAGGACACTGGAGCAGCCTGTTCCTGAAGGACTGACCCTGTGGAGAAGAGACCCACATTGGAGCAGTTCATGAAGAGCTGCAGATTATGGGGAGAACTCTGTCTGAAATCTGTAGAGGGCTGTCTGCTGTGGGAGGGACCCCACACTGGAGCAGGGGAAGGACTCTGACTCCTCTCCCTGAGCAGCAGCAGGAACGACAGACATGTGATGAGCTGACCATAACCCCCATTCCCATCATCCTGCACTGCCAAGGAGGAAGACCTACAGCCCAGGAAGGAGGGAGGAGTAGGGGAAGGTGTTTTTATGATTTGTTTTCCTTCTCATTATCCTGTTCTGATTTTCATTGGTAACAAATTCAATTAATAGCCCCAAGTCGTGTCTTGTTTGCCCATGATGGTAATTGTTTCGTCCTCTCTCCCTGTTCCTACCTCAACTCAAGAACCTTTTGTTACACTTTCTCTCCCCTGTTCACTTGCAGAGGGGGTGAGAGAGTGTCTTTGGTGGGCGCCTGGCATCCTGCCAGGGTAAACCCACCACCATCCTTTAAAAGTGATAAAAATCTTTTAACTATATAGAGAGGCTGAAAGTTTGCTGTATAGGTACTCGAATTTAAGTAGGTGGATCTGCATAAAAATGTTAAAATGTTTTCCCCAACAAATAAACTCCATGCATTATATGACTTAAATAACCTCCATAGCTTAGACATTCCATGTCCTGGAAACAACCCCTGAAAACTGAAGCACAGCTTCACAATGCTGTGCAAATTATCCGTAGAAAATGTGGAGAACAAGAAGGAACCTCCAAATCCATGGTTAGCCAAAGACTCTGGTTCTCACTGGAGATATCAGATGCTATGTGTCAGTCCTTTGCGCTGAACAGCATATTAGCTATAATCATTAATATAGTGTTTGTCAATATACCTTTAAAAGTATACATGATGTACTGAGTGTTACCAGGAAGAAATTCCTGGCTGTGAGGGTGGTGAGGCCCCAGTACAGGTTGTCAAGAAAAGTTGTGGATGCCTGGAAGCGTTCAAAGCCAGGTTAGACAGGGCTTGGAGCAACCTGGGATAGTGGAAGGTGTCTCTGCCCACAGTAGGGAGCTGGATGAGCTGTAAGGGCTCTTCCAATTCTATACGATTGGATTCTACGATTCTATGATATTGGTTATATGATCATCAAGTCCAACCATCCACCCAGCATCCTCACCAAATATCAAGTCCTTCGAGATAGCTTAGCTTTGCCTCCTGACCAGCTGAGCAACTGAAGAGGAATAGCTCCTACACCAAATCTGCAAGTCTCCTGTGGGCATCTCAAAAAACACTGGGTGTTTAGCCAGCTGCTCTGAGTACTAAATATCCTTATAACAACATGGAGAGCCCCCTGGAGAAGATCATACATTGCTCTATGGTAGGATGTCACAGAAAATCAGAGCAGTGGGAAGAGCAGGGGTTATAATGCCAGAACAGGTTCATCTCAGAAGAATTATTCGTGGCATCACATTCTGAGGTCATCATACTTCTCCTCCTTCCTTTATCATTAAAAGAACACAACAGAAAAAGGTGTTGAAAAAGCCTAGGAGCAGGTGATAAAGAAGGTACATGCAGCCTACTTGGAAGAGTGTCCATGTAGATCTTCCAAAGACTGGAACAGGAAAAGGTCTTATAATTTACATGATGACTCCATTTGTGCTATCTCTAGGGTGTCAGACCAGGCTGTAAATAAGATAAACAATAGAACTTTCCAGGCTTTGCAAAAAAAACTCCTCTTCCGTATCTATTTTTATGGTTTCTATTCCACTGCTTCCCTCTGCACCCCTTACCAGGGATTATTCTACCTAATAAATTTCATGTAGTCATAGCAATGTTTGCAATTTAAAAATTTAACAGATTTGAACCACAGCTGCACTATCCTAGCAAGCCAGACCAGCTTCGGGTAACAAGATTTATTTTCCTTGTGTGCTGCCAAGTCAACCTGAAGACAATGTTAATAGAAAAGGTCACAGACTGATAAGCTGACATGTCTCTAATTCTTCAGGACAAATCCGTAGATGGTGAATTGAAATGCTACTCTGCAGCTCCTCAGGGGCAGAGGCATTAAAGTTAAATGTTACAGATGTGAAGGAATGGTAGCAAGCATGTTTGGTTTGCAAAAGAGCTTGTGGCTGTGATGGTAGGAATGCAGGAGACACCACCAGAATTTATTTTCTAGGCTAAAGGATACTTTAAGGACACACTGCAACCACCTCAATGTAGTGCAGATCCATCTGCCAGGGTGCAATTGGTGGTGGTTAAGAATGGCACAGTTCACAGGTAGAACAGATCACTTTAAAAGGAAGATCTGTTTTCTCTATTTCGGCTAACATAGGCTTTGTAACATGCAGAGCAGAGAGGATGAAAGAAAACGGAAAGATAGTCCTCTATTTCAGGACGGTTTAAGGCTTCAGACGTTCCATCTGGAGATCAGTTGCTTGCCTAATGTTCCAAAAGTCACCAATTTGAATGTAAGGTCTGCTTTTGCCCACAGTGGTGACACTTACACTGTGTAACTGGGACAGGGAAGTGCCAAGGTCCAGAACAGAGTCATCTCTGTTGTTAAATGGTTGGAAGAGCCCCTGGTGCAACCCACACTATGCCAAACAATTTGTAGATGCAGTTTGTAATTTAGGAAAAAACAGTCTGTTTAAAACAAGCATTTTTGATAGGACAAGGGGGAATATTTTTAAGCTGAAAAAGAGCAGGTTTAGACTGGCTATTATGAAGGAATTCTTCCCTGTGAGAGTGGTGAGGCCCTGGCACAGGTTACTCTGGGAAGCTGTGGCTGCCCCGTCCCTGGAAGGTTCAAGGCCAGGTTGAACAGGGCTCTTAGCAGCCCGGTCTAGTGAAAGATATTCCTACCCATGGAAGTGGGTTTCAAATAGAGGGCCTTTCAGGACTCTTCCAAACCAAACCATTCTGTGATTCTCTGATTTTAGACTTATTTGGAGAGTAATGGAGGTTATAGGATGGAAGCAGATGGTCCTACTCCAGCTGGTTTTAGCAAGAGAACAATCCTGGATTGCTTTAACTTACTAGCCCAGACACAGAAGGTGGCAAAAAGGACCATCATTCTTTCTTCAGACTGTTCATCTGTAAAGAGTTTTCAGATTAAGGTTCCAGAAACGGCTGAACAAGAAACCTACATTTGGTCTTTCTCAAGACTGATGGAAAACGAAGGAAAAGTTAGGCTTTGCTTCTTTTCCCAGGGAGATGAACTGCAATCTGCTGCGCTCACTCCTTTGGTTTTGCCTTCTGCTTCAGGTGAACACTTGGTGGCTCAAATGCAGTATATCCTTAGAGAATGTTAAAATTCAGCACAAGCAAGAACAGCCCTTTCTGACCATAGATTGAACAGGATAAAGAAATGTGAGGTATTACTACCAGAATGGCATGACTAACTCATACGAACAAGGCGGCTGCTAAGGATACTTTTTCTACTGTAACTCAGGGGAGACCAACAAGATAAATTGTCCTCTATTTTTTTTTTCCTTTTTTTTTTCCCCTGACCTTAGTCTGAAAGACTGATACGGTATAAGCAAACGATAATGAAAAAGTTCTACACTAATTATTTCTGTTGATTCATGCTAAGGCATCCTAGCAAAGATCAAGGTCCCACTGTGCTCCACGCTGTATAATCACATTCTAAGGGACAGACACAGCTATGAAAAATTTGCATTAATAGAATGTCTGTGTGAAAAGGAAAATACACGCTAATATCTTATTTCTAGTATAAGCTTTAAGAGGAATAACATACCACAGGAATCAACCTACAAGATGAATGCTGGTCACCTTTGAAGAGCCCTCTCCTGAGAGCACAGGTGTAGGCAATGGCAAGTGGGGCAGAAGGCTGACTTGGCTGAGCAGAGATGTTCTTTCAGAACTCAGGCACCTAAGAAAAATGTGTGGCCACTGGAGGCAAGAACAGGTGACACAGGAGGACTACATGGATGCTGTTCACCACAGCAGGGAGAACATTTCCGAGCAGAAAAACTCTTGCAGAATTCCAGCTGGCAAGCACTGAGAAGGACAACAAAAAGGGCTTTTTGAAAGAAGTCAACAGCAAAAGGAGGATCAGAGAGAACACTGATCTATTACTTGATGAGGTTGATTACTTCCCAAAAACGGATACAAAGCACAGACATTTAATGCCTCCTTTTCCCGTTGTCTGTAACACCAATGACAGGTCATGGGAACCCTGGATCCTCGTCTTGGAATACTGAGATTGTGGGGATGATAAATTCCCAGCCAAGCCTGAGACTTGCTGCTCCACCTCGATGCACATAAGTCTATGAGGCCCATGGAATTAATCCCAGAACACTCAAAAAGCTGGTCAGTGTTATTGCAGGAGTGCTTCCTGGGGCAGTGTTCACAACGCCAAGCCTGTCAGAGTTGGAGTAGCATCTGGATGATGCTTTTAGGATCAGGGTTTAGTGAAACTGTCCTCTCAGGAGTAAGCAGTCGTCCTTATGGGTCCTTTCCAACTTCAGCTATACCGTGATTCTATGATTCTAGTGTAAGTAGCCTCCAGCCATGCCAATTCAACTGATTTGTTTTCACATATAATCATTGGCAGTTTTGATTGGTAAGCAAAGCAAAAGGAATCCAGCAGTCTGCTGGGCCTGTTTTTTTTCTGTTTTCTTCTGTTCAGCTCAACTAGAAGACTGATGCACTGAGGCAGACCTCAGATACGTGGCCTATTTTCTTTTTACTACCCAAGCACAACCATCTCTCAGTTTGGCAAGAGCTGAGGGGACAGTAGTGCCCCTCGCTCCCTGGCCAGTACACAGAGGATGTGGTGACTCCGTCACTTCCCCGGCCAGCCTGTTCCAACGCTTGACAACCCTTTACATGAAGAAAGTTTCCCTAATATTCAATCTACACCTCTCCTGGTGACACTTGAGGCCATTTCAGCTCGTCCTGTCACTTGCTACGTGGGAGAAGGGGCTGACCCTCACCTCTCTACCACCCTTCGGGGAGTTGTAGAGAGCGATGAGACTGCTCCTGAGCCACCTCCTCCGCACGCTGAGCTGCCCCGCCCCGCTCAGGCTGGTGCTCCGGAGCCTTTCCCGGCTCAGGTTCCTGCGGCTGTTC
>VZTF01005777.1:12539-31694 GCA_013397755.1 Cnemophilus loriae | reverse complement strand
GTGTTAGCGGATCGTGACACACCAGACAAGATTACATGTCAAGCAGAGTAGTTATACCGGAGCAAAAAACCCCTTTATGCTATGAAGAAGCTGCAGAAGTATATTCTTGTGCCTGTTCAGGACTCATTTCACAGGTGATCTGTGTCAGAGACAACCAGAAACTGAGAACACACCAAGACGCCCATCTGAGACCTCACCTATTCCAAACTGATGCAATCTCATGGCAAATTGAAGCAATGAGGAAAGAGAGGTCCCAATATAGGGTAAGATGTAGACCCTGAACTCGTTTCTCCCTATGCACGATCTACGAACAGCAAAGTCTGCAGGTACCTCCGAAAAGAAACTCAGCATTTATTTATTTCCTGTTCTAAATTCCATGATGAGGGTGAATAAACAAGTTACTTTAACCTGCTGGTTCCACTACAAGTTCACTCACTAACACATCCCAGAACATGCAGAACTGTAGAAGCATTAGAAACGTTAAACAATTATTTAAGCGACAATACTATGTTTCATTTTTTATTCATTAAAGTTTCTGATGTTTGCATCAGACTTTTGACTTTCCAAAGCCACTCTACATCAAAAATCATTATTAAGACCTCTAAAAATTTATCACAAGTCAGTTTACAGATGACATTGATGTCTTATTGCTATGCATTCCTCCTGGACCATTTCTAACAATTCATTTTTTAAATTCCTGCAGTGCTGAAATATGGTTCATACCAGTATCCGTCCTTCTAGTAATCACCAAAGCAAAGCTTGGCAGTTGTCATATATTGCACTCTTGAGAAAAATGCTAGTAATACTCTGAATTGATCGAACAGCATGGAATCAGAACTAACTGGCAGAGAAACCATTTAACTGATTTCAACCCATAAATCTCTTTTCTCCTACCCTGTTTTAGTTTAGAAGCTGCTGAATGTAGCCATTATCTTGTGATGCATAGAATGAACCAATTATTTATACAGATATTAATTTAAATAATATGTGATTGCATTTATTAATGCCCCATATGAGCAGGCAGATACGTGGATCTTGCTGAGTAACTTCCATTTATGCACACTGAGCTATAGAATAACAGTCCTTGGCCAGGAGACATCAATTCCTTTTATTTCCCCAGAGGTCAAAATCAGGTACAATAATGTCCTTGCTTGCCTTAAAAATAAAGTAGTTTTAAACAGAACTTTACCCACTTTAGGCAACAATTTCAGTCCTTGAGTGTGACCTAAAATGACTCATAAGACAGAAGGTCACTGATGTGGCAAGGTTTAATTACTTGGCAGGGATGCACTTGGTGTCTAAAGCAAATGCTGCTGCTAAACACGTTTTTAGGAGAAAAAAGAAAAAAAAGTATGGCCAAGAACTGTAGCTTGGTCTTAAAGAATTTTAGAAATCAGGCCTTTGAAATTAAGTCCACAGAGAACCAGGAGACCGAAGACAGATGGGCTACAGAAAGGCAAGGGACAAAATTTGGGGGACCAGAGGCAGAGCTCTTGCAGTGGTGAACTGAGGAAGGAATCCCAGCAAAGGACCAGGTCAGTGGGAAGTGGGGTGGTTTGTTCATCCACCACAATCATCCATGACAGGCTGGAAATCCCTGCTTTGGAGATTGAAACCCACGGTGCTTCCTGCCTAAATGTAAGATATTCTGTTGTGCTGATTGCGCTGGTGCTTAAGTGAATACAAGGCAAAAAGAGCAGTGAAAGTAAAAGGGTGCCATTGTTTGTGACACGGAGGAGTGTGATTTGCAAATGAATAAGGGTTGGCATTGTTTATCAGAAAGGGCTGCTTGCTAAATTCATTAAAATGGATAACCAAGAGACAAAGGTGGGCCTGAGAGAGAACTGGAACCTGGGGAGTTTCCTCAAAAGCAGCATTTCTTCTATGGTATTTATCTGCATGTAAACTCATTAAATATCTTGTGCTGAGATTCTGGATCTTGAAATCCAATTATCTGTATCAATGACACTCAAGACTTCAGGACCTGCAAAGCCACTTTCTCAGGAAATGGAGAAACACACATACAGAATAAGAGCACTACTCAGAATGATGACGGTGCTTGAATTGTAAATGTGTGACCTGATACTGCCCTGAAATCGTTGGGCAACACAAAAAGCAATATATCACTGCTCACTGCAACCTTATTGCAAAAAACTGGATCAAAGAGGTATAAATATGCGCCAAATAGCACTGCCATCCCTTTTACTCCTGAATGGAATGGGAAGAATTTTCTTCTCAGCCTCAGACCAGGAGTAACCATTAAGTCACCTGCTGTGTGACAGGCCACAGATTGGGCTTTCCTCCCCTTGTTGGCTGCAGTATAGGAAAACAGTGATGTTGTCCTCCATACCCTCCTGTCAGACCACTTCTTCTCTCAAGGAAAAAGGAAAATATTGCTTTATTTCCAAGCAGTCTAAAAAATTGTAGGAAAGTCTTAATCTGGTTTACTAAAAGGCTTCCACTACTAACACTGAAATAAAGTAAACTATCTAAAGGAACTAGAAAGGGATGTGCTTAAGTGGAACAATTTTGGTCTGCCAAGGTGAGAAGGAAGAACTAAACAGGTAACCAGTTTACAGAAATTAAGCAATGCTCCCCACTAAAAATAAAGCCCAGGGGAAATGAGTGGCAAGGAGTGAAAGGGGTAAGAGGAAGTATTAAGCTGGTGATCGCAGATTGGTCTTGGATTCTCTTCCTGTGAGCCACTTCTGTTCCTCATAAGTTAATTTCCAAAGTGAAGCACACAAAGTAGAAATGTTGCTTTCAAAACTGAATAAATATTTTTCAAACTCAGATAAAACTGAACTTCTAAATTAATAGCAAAAAAAATTTGTTAAGACTTTGAAGTTACTGTTCCAAGAACAACTGAACTGAGTATTTTCTTCCATCCTGCTCTCTCTTAGAGCTTGAGTATTCTCCCAGCCCCTTTTCCAAAAGAGGTTTATAATTGTGACTCCGTGTGCAAGTAGCTGTCTCTCTTGTTCACTGTGCATGTAAGCTAGCTAATTATAACTTTGATTTGAAACCACATCAAATCCCTTTTTTATTTATTCATCGTTTTTCTTAGGATCAGTTCCATAAAATCCTTTCATGTACAGCATAATCACAGTTAAGTCTTGTCCAAGAAATTCCCTGGCTGCCACAGCAATTGGTTCAGAGCGCTGAGAGCTGAAGTGCTTCAGCTCATATGAAACACACCTCTATTTTTAACATACAAAAAACATTACCGAGGAAGTGAACACAAATACACTACCTGCCAAATCAAATCCTCACTGAAGCCTTAACTATGAACAAAGAATTTTTACTAAGGCATCAAAATTGCAATCCTTTTTCTCAGAGGAGAATTTTGATTTAACTGTTTTGGAAACCTCTCTAAGACAAATCATGACAAGAACAAATCCTGTTCTTGTAGCATGATAGAAGGTCATCAGTGGCAGTGTTTGTGAGCATGGTAAGAACCTCATCACTGATACAGCATCTCCCAGCTCGTTGGTGCCTCCAAATTTTATCAATAATCAGACATTTGCTTCACTCTGAGCTGGTACAAAAACCCAGCTGCATTCTTAGAATTGCTGAAGACATTGATTATTCGCAACCTCCTGTATTTGACTCACTGACAACTTCCACTTTCTTGAATTTCATGTTTTGTCATTCTGTAATTTACAAATAACGTGAAATGTGTAAGCCTTTATGTAAATAGCAGAGTCATTAAAACCCTGAGTTTTGGTTTTTTGGTTTTTTTGGTATCAAAACTAAAAACCTCGACACATTTCCATTTAAAAAGCAAAATGTATATATTACCCTGAAATTTGGGCCAGAGTTGGAGGCATTACTGTCCTCCAGTAATAACAACACCACCATTTCATTTTTTCTGTGATGAAGCCCACATCAGTTCTGATGTACTTGCACATGTGCCACCAGAACCTCCATGGGAAGCACAGAGCAAATTCCTAGAATGTAACACTGTTTCCAGTGGACATCTCGTTTGTCATGACAACAAGGGAAGATAAATCATTTTCAAATAACCTTTCAATGGAGTCTCTGGTTGCTCTGAGATTGTAATTCACGGTGCCTTTTCACCTGCATTTGTCTTACCAGGTTGGGTAAGAGACAGCTGCCTGCATGGAACAAGCTATTGCTTACTTTAAAATACTCTTTTAGGCACCCCAACATAAGAAAAGCAACACAAACCCATTATGAACTAATGACTATTGCCAAGACTGCTAACAGGTTCAAGATGTTTTATATATAAAATAATTTCAGAATTGAAATATCAACCCTTCAGCTGGATAAACAGAATTGATTACTTCAGTTATTTGAGGAGTATCTTTAAAACACACCACATTGTTATTCTGCCTTGGAGCTGACAGATAAAAGTAAGTGCTTTAAAAATATAAAATATAGCAAACATTTTTAAAATCTACTATCTTCATTTATTTTATACATCAGAACAGGAGAGACCACCTACCTTTCTTCCCCCCGTGTTTAGGCGAAGAGGAGTTAGGAAGGGATCAAAAATCATATGGCTGGTTTCAATATTGACAGGTGACTGTCTTTTCCCAACAGAGCAAAGATTCCAAGCTGAGTTCACCAAACCCCAAAAGGAGGGCACTGCAAAATATAAGAAAGTGCAAGTTTAAGGCAGATGGCCAGGTAATTAAACTTGTCAGATTGTCTGCACACACACTTTGAACCTGAAAACAGGAAAATTCATCTTGCATTTGAAATTTAAAACTTCATACACAAAGACCAAAACATATGGTTTCATATAGTTTTGTATCAGGAAAGAAGGTGGGTTGGTTCTTTTCCTCTTAGATATAGTCCCAGGTTCAATAATAACCAGCTCCTTTGCTATTACAGAATATTTACTGAGCAATAGTAATGTGAATTACTAGTCCTTATGCTGTCTTTGCATATATTCCATGTATCCTTGGACTGAGACGCTTCCATTCTACTCAACTTTTTTAAAAATACTTAAAATATTTAGAAAAAGTCATTAAAAACCACAGAAATGTTGTAAGAGAAACACACCGTGATACTGGAGAACAGGATTGCTCTCTAGAGGTTCTACCTATTTCTGTTCTGTTCACCCAAATCTTTCTTTAGATAAAGTTTTGATTTAAAAAAAATCTTGTTGGAGAAGTCCCAAACTGGTGGTAAGGAAGGACAAATTCCTTCCCTGGGCATGCAATGGCTTGGAACAAGGAGGGAACCCTGACTGTGGATAAACTGAGTTACTTTCTGCATTTCCTAACTGGAAAAAAAAAAGTGATGTAACTACATATAGCTGCTTATCGGGCAACTGCAGCTGAGGGTCCCATTGCATCTCATCTGCAATTTTCAGACGAGATCAACCTGGACTTCTCTTTGGGTACTGAAAACATTTCTGTAAATGAGTGGAGTGCAACTACAAGATACACAAAAGACACATTTAGATTTGTGTCTGCAACTTCAACCTTGTCAGAATTGTTCTATAGTTTTCTGTAGCAGCTGGAAATTTCACAGTCTTGTGAGGTTTTTTGGCTCTATTTTTTCCTTTTTATATTTTGCTAGAACTTTTCATAGCCTTTAAGCCTCAAAGCATTCTTCTGATCTCCAGACCATGAGCGACAAAGCCTCCAAATCCAGACTGGGGGAGGCTGGGGCCCTGGGGCACAAGCACAGGTGCTTTGCCTGGTGGGTGGAGCTGAAAACAACCCACCAGGCCTATAAAAAGCATTTTTGGTTGCTGTGGTTAGTTGGATGCAGGACTTTGTAGTGTAAATGTTTGTTCCTGATTACAGTTTTTGGCTACTCTAGTGGGAGCTATATAGAATTTTGGCTGGATTTGAACCTCACATTTACACTGGGCTTAACACATTGAGAGGATATTCCTTGGATGGGAGAAAGGTGGAAAGTATCTTCTGAGTAGTGTAGCCCTAGGAAAAGGGTGATCTTGCCATTTTCTTACTGTATTTTATAGAACTCAGTTCTTTCTGCCTTCAAAGTTTGAGTGCATGTAGGTGTAAAACTTTGGTTGGGTTAATCTATACTTCATGATGCTTTTCTACAAAATTAGATGAACTTTCTGGGGAATTCTTAGGTTGCTCCTTGCACAGCAAAACCTCCCTGTGAGTGTCTGTGCAGGAGCGATGGAAGTGTTTTGCAGCTGTTGCATGCTCCAAGTAGTTCAGGTGTTGTCACCTGCAGATGGTAACTCTTATTACAAAGTATCAGAAAACTCAATTTTCAGTTGAAACTTTTTCATTCCTGGTGCCAGCGTGTCTGTGCAGCCACAGCTGCAGGTGAGCTAACAGCCACAGTTGATGTGGTGCAGCTAGCAGAGCTTAAAGCTGCCTTGCACACGAATTTTGTGACTATGGGCTAGTAATACCTTAAATTTGCTGGTGACTGAACTTTTTTTAACACCTGAGACAGACAATCAAATCAGCAACTCTTCTTAGGATATCCTGCATGCAAATCTCAGAGGAGGGATGATAGTGGAATGCTTCACAGCCATGGGAAAGCAATGATCAGGGAATAGCACCCAAAATGGGTGGAATTGCAGGTGCCCATATCAAATTGTGTCAGTAGTCTTTTATTTGAATAACAAACCCTGTGTGCCACCACCCCAAAGGTGAGATGGAAGGCCCTTAAAATAAGTGAAGCTTTGTGTGATCTGAAAAATAAATTGGCACTATGGTCTTAAAAAGTTTTTTGGCTCTGCCCTCCCAGTCAATTCCCACTTCCACTGTGAACTTAGAAGCCTAGAGAAGTTCACAGAAAATACTAAACAATAGTGCTAATGTTCTGAAATTGAATAAAATAAGTGTAGTGTAATTAAAACCAAACTATACCACAACTACTTGTGCTTTTTCTGAAGAGAAATACCATAGCAGCTCACTTCAGCTTTTTTAAGAGAGAAAATCCCTTTTATACAGAGGCCTAAAAGAAAAGTTTAGGTTAATTGAGAGAGCCTGGTTTCCCTTGATAGATCCCCCTGTTGTGTTATTGGTGTTATTTTAAAAAATGAATTAATGAAACTGTAGAGCTGTAGAATCAAGGGGAAAATATTATAAGGGGAATCTGTTGCTTCAATGCTTTCTAGTATTACTAAAAAAAAACCCCAACCTATTCTGGTCAGAAATATTCCTGAAATTGGTAAAAAACAAGTCTTGAGCAAGTTTTTAAAATAAATAAAAAACCTAGACAATGGTAAGGGCAATAAAACAGCAAACCAAACAGGTTAGCCCATTATCTTCAAGTTGATTGTAGTTAAACAATTTATGGTGTAACTGTGATTGACCCAGAAAAGCTGCACTGGAAAAGAGCTGCTAGGATGGGGTGTTTTATAATGTTATTCCTGTTTCTGACAGGAAACCCTGCATTCCGTGCTGTGCCTGTCACAACAGCCTGGAACTTGAGGAGAGGGAGCTGCAGAGTTATGGCACTGCCCTGCAAAGGTCACCAGACATGTGAGTCTGAGCTAAAATCTTTGATTCCTCTCTAAATACCCCAAACTCTAGCTCCAGGACCCTGTCCAGTCCTGCTGCTGTTTCTGGGCACACAAAGAGAAAAGTTCCTCACTGCTGCACTCACTCCACTGATCAGAGTGACTCTGCCTGTGCTTCAGCTGAAGGTTAATTAAGATGACTGACTTAGGACTGCACACCTAAGTTGACTAGAGGATGGGGATATTAAGCAATATTAATGTCTGTTTACATTTAATTAAAGTAATTAGTGCTGCTGCTTAGATGCCCAAAGTGATCTAAAAGTATTCAGAACTGTAATAGAAAAATGTAAGAAGGTTCATGTAGGAAACAAAGGGTTAAGTTAAACACAGGTACTGAATTAACTGTTTAGTCTGAAGAAATAAGGTGTATGAATGTAGGAAAACATATAAAAATATTCATTATTTTTATTCCAGCTTAACTAGCAGACAAGGTTCTATTTGGGCTTAAGTCATTTAAGAAACAGTATCTCCTTTCCCACAATTATGTTTTATTTCCATAAAAATCTACTCGTGTGTGGAATATGCTGCTTTTTTTGTGTTTGGACCTCTGACGCATTTTAGACAGTTCCTGTGCTGTACAGGAGCTACTGTGACTCTCTAGTTTGCATGCCGGCCACATACCAGCTCAAAATATCATTTAACAAGGTGCTCCGGCTCCTGGTAATTGTACCCAAAGCCTGAATATAGCGACTGTGTCAATCTCTGCTTCCTCTATAAATCCCCCTAAATTTGCACTGCTTGGGAGCTGAGTTGTTGCAAACATATTACACAGACATCAGGTCATAAGCTTGTGTCTGATCAATGCCTTCAACCTTCTCCTAGCAGAAAATTCAGAGTTTATTTCCTCTGTATGCTGGCACACTGTGGACAACAGATTTTTGTGTGTGTGTGCGTGTTATGTGGTGAGGTGGATTACTTATATTTTATACCCGTGCAGGAATCTCTGACATTTTTATTCAGTCTGTATCTTATTGCAGCTGCTCTCTTTTCAATTTACTGGGAGCAATTTACATTGAGATAGATGAAGATGCTTGAGTATCAGCATGACACAATAGGATGAGGGATTCTGCTGGCTTTCACCAAACCTATGCATAACAGCAGTGAAATAAAAGCAGCTACAACAATAAAGCAAGGATTGAGAGCTATTCTGGTGATGAGTAACAAGGATTTGCTCAAATACATATGAGCCTTCCCTCTCCAGAAGAATGTAATGAGGGAATGGCGTCCCAGAAGGATGTTCTTCCACTGGGACAGCGAACTTGCAGATAGGCAGAATGGTATTGCCTACAGGGAACAGCTTGCATTTGTGCTGAGAGGAGCCAGCAGTTTTCCCAGGATGGGAACAGGGGTGTGCTGCGTATGACATCTGAATTGCCTGACTGTAATAAAAAATCATGCTGGACTCAGAGGTCTGGGTCCTGGAAGGGCTGCAGACAGGTATCCAGTGTCAACTGACTGGCTCTGAGCAAGGCAAGGATTCTGCTTTAGCAGCAACTATAGAAGCAACACTTTTTGCATCCAAAATTGTGTGTATTTGGTGCTTGGGGCCATGGTTTAAGTGGTGGGCCTGGGGTGTTGGGTTAAGGGTTGGACTCTATGACCTCAGAGGTCTTTTCCAACCTTAGTGATTCTATGATTGTATAACAGGTATCCCACTACATCGAATTCAGATCTCTGTAGGAAGGAAAAGCCTTGTGTAGTTGATTTTTGTGTAGCCCAGTGAAGAACTAGATAGAAACGAAGAATCTTATTTAAATGGCCACCAGAATGAAGGTTTTCTGGGCTGTTCTGAGCCTTTGTTTAAACATGGGAAAGAAGCCAGAAAACTTCAAATACAAGACATAAAGGAGGTGGCTGGAAGTAAGGGAGCATCTTTCAAAAAATGCAGTCCAAATAAGAAAAATGGAAAAGGTGATAAACTCTGATCAGTTAAATATAAAGCTAAAGTAAGACATGCCAGAAGAAGACATCAAAGAACAATTTTCTAAGGTCTTAAAAGCCACCAATAACTTTTTAAAGAGTATGAGAATCAAGGACACTGGCTGAGTGTGTAGGACCAGCTGGTGATCAGGTTGTAAGAGCAGCACAGGCAACATTATGTGGCAGTAAAGCTGTATGAGTTCTTTCCCTTACCACTTACAAAAAGGTGCCAAGGGATGTTCCCACACAGGAGCTTCTTTATGGGGAATGAATCTGAGAAACTGTCTCAGAATCAAGCATCAGAAAAGTGACTTTTAGTATAAACAGATAAAATGAACAAATTCATTCAGGTCAGACAGAACTCTAGGATGAATACCACAGTGATGTGAACTGCCAAAATCCTTGCTTAAAATCTGCACCTGGCTTGGAGAGACAAAAAGGGGCAAATGTGATCCAATTTTTATGGTGTTTATTTTTACAGATGCTTGTTTTTCCCAAAGTATCTGCTACTGATCCCTGTCAATGACACGAGACAGAGTCTAGGCAAGACAGGTTATTTCTGTTTTACTGCACCAAGCCTGTAACTTCCTCTTTGAAGTTTGCTCCATTTCCAAGAGCACAGATTCTCTGAATTTAAGTTTCTCCAGAGTTCATGAATTTAAATGAAAGGTGTCAACTTATCCATGCAGCACATCTTTGTTTATACTTTTAAGCCTTAGCACTGGCCCTGGCAATGGCATAGAACACCATCAGATTGTATTTGTGCAGCAATTATTCTTGCCCTGTGTAATTACTGGTCCCTCAGATAAAATCTCAAGCTACTTTATTGAGGCTGGGAATTGGAACCACAGAGAGAATCAGTAATCTATGTACATCAATAAAGCAGTCCATTAATTATTTCCACCTACTCAGCTTGAAGAAAATTATCATACTAATGCCTCTGGATAGCCACATGACCTGCTCTGCCTCTACATAAAAGCCAAACGTAAAGTCATAAAGGTTTTGAGAGATGAATCAGGGACACCAAAGAAATGACAGAGTATAGAATGGCATTCATCTCAGTAACTGGTCACTGAAATCTCCAGGCTGCAGTAATATTAGACAGTATCACAATGGCTTCAAATTTGAGAACTGAAAGTATTCTGATTTCTTTTTAAGCAGCAAAGGGTTGATAGGTGAAACATATCCTCCAGAGTAAGACAGCATTGCCATTATTCAGAGGATAGTGTCCTGGGATGAGTGTATGGTCGAATATCCCCATCATCTGTTCTTTTACCCACGAATGGGCCCTGTGCCTTTAAACTACATCTGGGAGCGAGGGAAGGAGAAGCGAAGAAAAGCGGCAGCGCGCAGTTTGTTTTGAGGTAAAACCTCACTTCCGCCCCCGGAATTCCTCTCTCGCTGGACTGTTGTAGCCGCACGGATCAGGGAGTTTTTGTTTCTTCTTGCTTTTAAGTTTTTTCCCCTCTCGTTAGCTTAGAAAAAGGGTTTCTCGGACTGTGCTGTCCAGCTCTGCCCGGCTCTGGACTGACAGACCCGAGTGAACACAGGGGAGCCCACGCTGTGTGGCCCACCGGGGCCCGAGCTGCCCTGCGGCCTGGACGCCGGACCCCGAGCTCTGGAGAGAGAGAGAGCTGGGACACGTCCACGAAAGGACTCTGTTCTCTGATTTTACCATCTCTTCAGAGCAAGAGAGGTTTATTGTTTTCTATTATTCAATTTTTCATGCTTGTGAATACTTTGCTTGTTAAATGAACAGTTTTTTCCACTTTTCTCCGAGGAGATTTTCTCCCGAACCTAGAGTGGGGGAGGGGCTGCTAGAATTTGGCCCTTTAGAAGAGACCTCCTCTGGAAGTTTCTTTCCAAATTTGTCCCAAACCAGGACAGATAGTTAAAAAAATTAAAAATTTTCATCAATAAATCTTGAAACATATAAAAAAATTAAAATTTTGAAGAACTCCAGCAGCATCATATTGCATACTGCAAATTCCATACTCTTAATTCCATACTGGTCTCTTCAAATGTCATCTTCCCTCTGTATGAAAGGATTCTCAATGATAAGAAAAGTTCAACTACTGCCCTGGTTAAATGAGAGATGACAGAAAACTGTAAGGGGAAAATGAGGATTTGAGATTCTGGAAAGATCTTGTCTTTTTAAAAGTGGTGATTTTCTGCCATGCCTTTAATAGAGACATCATGCAATACCCTCTTCAATTTACCTTTTAAATTATAGCTGCCTATTTATGCCTAATTAAACATTTTCTTAAAGTCTACTACCTGGAAAAAAGTATTTAGCAATCAAAATTAGTGACCTCTGGCCCTGCAAAGCTTTTGCTTATTTTTATCTACACATTTGGGATACAAGTGTAGAACACAGTACCACTCCTTTCATTACAGTGATTAAACTGGACTAATTCACTTCTATAAATTATGCTAATCTTGGGGTAAAGAGTAGTTACACAACAGTGTATGCAAGCACATTTTTCTCTGCCACCCTGTGGTGAGTTCACACACACTAAAGCTATACAATCAAACACTAATGCTTCTGAAAATATAGGTCAGCTGCTTATAAAGGTGTTTACAGATGCTTTTCATATTGTCTTTTCTCTTTTTCATTATTCATATGGCAGGTGTAGGAAGGGGCACCTATAGGGAGAGGTATATCCAGGTCCAAAACTAAGCAGGTAACAATCTTCTAGGGCCAGGGTTACTAAGGTTCTGAAAAGAGAATGTGTTTCTCTCTCATTCTAGTCAAGAAGATACTACAGTCTTGGGGGAAATGGGTTTTTCCATGTAATGTGAGTGAAGGTCTTCATGCTGAAAGATTTAGCACAAGCATGGCAAAAACTGGAAATAAAAACAGATTAAAGAACAGTTTGGTTTAAAGGTTAAAAAGCAACTGGGATGTTTAGTGGAGCTGGCACAGATTGCTCATTAAAGGGTCAGGGAAACCCTTCTTGGCAAATGAGCTGAAAATGAGAAAGGGGAGGGGAGGAATGCAGCATCATCCCCCTCTTTTCCGTCCCCAATCCCTGTGGGCTGGGTCTGTGCCCTGCCTGCCTTTGAGTGGGACACTGGGCTCCCTTCCTCTGCCTGCCAGTGCCTGGGCTGTGGGTATGACTAAAAAGCTGCCATCAATTACTGCCACGCAGCTGGTAATTTCTAACCAGGTCAGTCCCTCAGCCATCAATCACTGACAGGGTCCAACAGATTTCCCTTGAACCAGGCACAATCACAACTGAGAGCATTTGCCTGGTACTCATTGTAATTTGGGGGGTGGAAAAGGGGGAGAGTTTGGCCTGGGACTGAAAGGAAAAAAGATGAAATGCCAAAAAAAAAAAAAAAAAAAAAAGCTGCGATGGTCGTTCTGGACTTGAAATGGGGCTTTGCATTAAAATGCAGGAAACTCAGATTTTGAGCTATCCTATGATCTCTGATCTTTCCCCTTCACGTTCTTCATCTTTGGGTTTTCTGTGGCTGATGCTGTAGAACTGGGGACTATGGCTGTGCTGTTAAAATGAGTGACTGTTCTGAGACAGGATGAGTGAGATGTAAGACTTTAAAGAAGGTCTAGAAGAAAGGTGAAGAAAGCCTCAAATGGATGAAATTGAAGAGAAGAAGTTGTTCAGAGAAAAGTAATTTGGAACTTATTGTTGTAAGGGAAGAGAAAAGACTGCTTATCCAGCAGATACCTTGAGCTCTATTCTGTAGATTCAGCTTTATTTTAATGTCTTTGGGATACAATCAATCCTTCTGCTGAAAAATATAAATGAAAGTAGGAGCATAAAAAAATAACAAAAGACAGCATATTTATTCTATCAAAAGTGCTTTTTCTGGGTATCTCAGTGCCTCACAGTATACTGTTACTCGAATAAACATAACTCTTAGGTATTAAATTGGAATGTAACTATTTATTGCCAAATCCAGTGCATGCCTGCTAGTGCTTCCTTTATTAGGATGGGTTTAATGAGCATCTCACTCTGGAATTGCAGGGCATTAGGGGATTCAGTTTGGAGAAGGCAGGTGTGAGGGGCAGGTGTAAGGAGCACTCAGGAGAGGTTAACCAGTCCCATTCTCCAAGGCACTTGTGTGCATGATAGCAACCCCTTGAAAATTACTTGTAGTTCTGCACTATTTTGGCTTCCCACAAGACTCCTGCAGTTAATGACAGCCAGGGAGGCAGAAATGTCCAGCCTCTGCTGACTTGCAAAGACAAGTGAGGAGCCAGCACAGAGTTCAGCACCGAGTGCTGCAGTTTGTATCTGTAATGACAGTTCAAGACAGAAACAGTGATGTTCTCTGCTCTGGTGTTTTCTGGAGTAATCAGATTTCTCTGACCTCATCACGCAGGGCTCTGGCTCTGCCTGGGGGTGCTGCTTCTGCAGTGAGATTACCAAAACTCTGTAACTTTGATTATTCTTGGAAAGGCCAGAAGTGAGCACAGCTGACATGACGCACTTACTCACAGGCTGGAAAAAATGTTGTCTGGGCAATCCTGATCTCTAAGAAGTCGGACCTGGTGCTGCCAAGCCACAGCTCTAAACAGAGACATTACTACAAAATATTTTGGAATGGAAAGAAACCTTGGCTTCCCCTCAGCGGCTATATCAAACTATTAAGGTAATTGTTGTGCAGTGATTGATCTTTCACTGAGTGATCCATTTTCCTTTGTGTGGTGAAGACTCTGAAGGTCTGATATTTCTGTTGGGGCAGAATCCAGTTCCTGCTTCCCTGACAACGTGTTGTACACACAGCATGTGGCACCCAGCCCCTGCAGACAGGCTGCTGAGCACAGCAGCCGGCTCAGTCATTGTCTAGGAAAACTTCCATGCTCATGGAGAATCCAGATCTCTTGTACCCAGAGATTCATTTGAAATATTTTTCTGCGTTTCTCTGTGTGCAACACGCAGAAGCACAAAAGGTTTTGTGGTCTCTCCCACTCAGGATGAACCTGGTTTTATGGGAGTCCCAGTAAGTAAGGTGTGTCTAGGGAAGCCTCACTTCTGTTCTCTCTTCCTCCTGAGCAACATTTGTATCTTGCAGGTCTCTCAAGCATCTGACAAACTCTGCACAGGAATTACTCTCTGGGATGTAACGGTATAGCTGAGCACAAGGGTATTTCTTGTTTCATGCCACATTGTCTGATTTTTTTATTCTGGACTAATACACTGCCTAGGAAATAGAACTGTTTCTTACCCAAGAAGTTCCTGCATCATCAATCAGCTGAATATCAGATGGTCTCTACTATGATGGGTGTAAGGCTGGTCATTATTTCCCTAATTTTCAGAAAGAATGAAATGTACTGTCTGAATTCTCGGAAATCAGGTGAAAATAAGGGAAGATAGGAAAGGAAGCACTTTTTATTGAAAAAATGGGCCACTTACATAATCTAAAAAGCCTGTCAGGGTGGTGACTAGTCCAGAAAAATCATTTATAAACAACATAAATACTGAAGAACTTCTTAAAGAGGAAAGAAACTGCACTGCTACAAAGCTATCTGTAAATCCCCTGCAAACTAGAGAACAAATGAAATTATTCATTTTCACCAAATAGCTAAAATGTGACACATAGATGGGAAGACATCTCACATTATGCATAAACCTACTCTTTAAGTTCCAAACCAGCTTCTGCTTGTTAGAGCTGTTCAGGTAGGTCTGTCCATGGCCCTCTTGGCTCTTCTAGAAAATGCAAGGCAAATACTACACACTTACTCATGTTTTACATGCCATTTAAATAAGTTTTCTGCTTTTAATCCTTTATGAACTTGCCAACATTAGAAAATCCTCTACCACTGGATTAATTGCCATATGCGATGCTCAAGTATACTGCAGGTTTTTTATTGACAAGATCACATTTCAAACCCTTAGGTCCATTAATTCATTCAGTTTTGAATTGTGCTGTGAATCTGAACTTCCAAACTTACTGATCTTGCTGAGGCTGCTTTTGGCCAGAGATACAGCAAATGCTGAGTTCTGCTGTCAGTGAGGAAACATTCTGAAAATATATCTGTTTTCACAAAGCTGTGAAGGTTCTTAAATACTCACCTAAAGGTATATTAAATGATAGTAGTAAGTGTGTTTTAATTTACTTTGAAATTTCTGTCTTGGCAGTTGAATACAAGGAATGTTCTGCAGCTCTCCCATTGGACAGGAGAAATGGGAAGGTTTTCAAGCTGGTTTTGTCTGAAAACAAACCAACCAAACCCTTCCAAAATCCCTCCAACCCCCACCTCCCAAAAAACTAGAATGGGGGTGGGGAAGGAAGCAAATAAATACTTTAGGCATTTTTTGGGAGTGGAGAAAGGGAGGGGAGTGTCGGATGTGATGGGACAGTGCCTGCAGGGCTGTGTGAGGTGAGGGTATGACTGACCCACTGCCATCCCACACCCTTTGGAAAAAATGATCACCTGCAAATTTCAGCAGCAAGATTCAGACTGTAAAGCTGAAATTCATGTTGAACTTAGCACAGATTACAGATTTTGATCTCTACTCTCACATCTTTTTTCTGTCTAAATTTTAAACCCACTCCCTGCAAAAAACAGGTGAAAGTGTACATGCCTCTATCTCCTTTTAGTTCTATTCAAAGGACTAGATCTTGAGTGCTAACAAATTGTAGTAGTTAAGGCCAGGACATGAATGATTTTTTATTTTTCATGCTTGTATTTAAGAAAAGGTCTTTTTAAGTTCTCTTATTAAATAAGAACTGCTGAGTTAAGCCACACCAAGGTACTGCCTTAACTATTCCACCAAAAATTAGCCAGAAGAGGGCAGATCATGTGCTCTTAAAGCATTTGTGTGTTGTGCCAGGGCTCTGAAATGGGCAGGACGTGCTTTATGCTTCCCCTGAGTGCAGGGTCTGCAGTCTCCTTGGAAATGGCCTGTGGGGTGGATGGGGGAGAACAGGCCAGGAGTGGCACAAAGGAGCCAGAGCAGGACAATGGTGGGGGCTGTGCCCTAAAGCAGGGCTGAGCCTCAGGGCAGTGAGCAGACCCCCAGGACAGGCTGCTCACGGGATGGCTTGAACACAGCTCAGGGAGACTGTAGGTGTGAGCCAAAGGGCCAGAACAGCACAACTCACAGCAGCAACCAAGTCACAAGATAACTCTGAGTGCAGCGGCAGGAATGGATGCAGGGAACGGGCAAGGAGTGGATGCTCCCTCTTGGATGTAAGACAGAGTTTGGGAATGTGGTGCTGTGCTGCCCTCAGCGCATGAAAACACCCTGACACACGAGTAACTGAGCTCCAAAAAACAGGTATGTGCTCAAGGTTAGCTCAAACAGCACTGCAAGCAGAACCCTCTATTATTTCCAACTAACAACTCCACAAATTCCGACTGAAAAGCTGTTTAACACAGCAGTGATCTTTCCAGAGCCTTCCTTATCCAGCTGTTTCCCTAACTTGTGAGTGTCTGCATGGCTCAGTGTCAATCACATGGCATCACAAAAAATGCTGCTCATCTGACCAGTGCTAGCAGGGGGCCTGAGTTTGTAAGGCAATAACTATGTGACTCTTTCTGTGGCTTGTAAGGACTTAGCTTGTGAAAAGTGCCAGTAGCCAGCACACTGTTTATGTGAGAAATACAGCAGTGCACGAGCATCTTTTGAGTTGCAAGGTAACTGCTCCACCTCGAAGAACATCTCAGTAGCACCCAACATCCTCCAGCAGTGCAATGGGACACTGTTCAGAGGAGAAATGCCAGGATGAGGAATCCTAAGATCTCTTGGAGGCACAAAGAGAAGAATTTACTCCCCAGTGTGTCACAGAGCGCCCGTAGCTCTGGAACACTTCCGACAGCCCATTCCTGCCAGAGACTGTAACAGCTCAGAAGGAATGAGCATCAATTGCTTCCAAGGAAGATATGTAAAAGATAATGGATGTTGCCTTTTTGGCAGCCCAGACTGCAAGGTAGTGCCTTGGAGGCTTTATTACTTGTGACCTTCACCCAGAACTGAATACATCTTATTTTGTGGATACAGAATTTGATGGTCTTTCCAGCAGTAGAAGAACAAAATTACACCTGCCTTATGAAAAGAGGTTTAGGAAGAAAAGTGTTAAATGGTTACACCCAGATTGATTAGAAAATTTATAACTACGCACATGGAAAAGACTGCAAAGGTGTCAAGAATTACCTTACAGACTTAAGCTTCTAAAACAACTCTGTAATTTATTATGAATATCAAATAGACCAGGTATTAAAAAAAAATTGCCTAGAGGCAAAATCTGTAGCTTCATAGTTACTGAAAATATAAGTATCAGTTGACCTCTGTGTCACAGGCTAGTATTTTTAGAAATCAAAATATGCAGAGAATAATCCTGAAAACAGAACTAGTTCATGGTAATTCCTTAGACTTTGGAACTACCATCTCTTAACTGTTCCTACATGATTTTTTATTAAGAAAAAAATTCTTCTGTCTTAAGTTTCCACTTGAATTTTTAGGTTTAATTTGAATAAGCTGAATAAACCTACAGTTTCTCTGCACCTGCCAAAGGGCTATTCAGAACAAACTGGTCCCATAAACTGACCAGTACCTTCCATCAGTGCACCAGTCTGGTTTTAACAGAAGCAAAAAATAAAGCGCTCATTTTTAAACACAAATTGTATTAACTGACCCGAATACATTTAGTGTTAGTCGACATGATTTCAGTTCGTGCTCTCAGTGAAAAAGAGAACACAGACTCTTATTCATGGCCACAATGTTTATTTTTCTGTAAGAGCCTTGTGTGTTTCAGGCATCTGGCAATGTGATTTATTTGTATTATTTATACATTTCTAGTAGAAGTAATATCCAGAAGGCTTAGTAAGTACAGATTAGCTCTATTTAGTGTTCTCACTTCTGTTTAAACTTCTAATACAAAGCTACCAAAGTCAGTAATCATAAATCCCATTAAAATTGCCATATACAAATTCACTACAGGTGTTTACTATCAAGAGGTTTTTTCAGTATGACCTCTCCAAAGAAAAGTGAACATCAGTCTTGCAAACAAAATTGTATTTTCCTGGTTTATTTAGGCAAGTTTCAGCACTGCCCTAGGCAGAGAGGAAATGGAATGAATTTTTGAGATTTTTGGGACAAAGAGAACTTTTTCTTTCAAGAAAAGCTTTCCATCTTGATCTGCGACAGTACGTAAAATAACTTTTTGTTGTGGGTTGACAGGTTTCTAGGTGAATTTCACCCTGCCAGGTCCTTTGGACGTGGCAGGGTGCCGTGGGCCAATGACATTTAAGGTACGCCCTCTGTGAGATACAGTATGTAGGGAGCTGGACACTTGGAACTTCCTTTTTGGCTTCCGGCGTTCCAACAGGTAACAGGGGGCGGAGAGGGGGTTTTTTGCCAGGTTAGGCCTTAGGGCCGGCCTGGCTGGCCCTCTCCCCTCTCCTCTGGCTCCCTGAGGGCCGAGCCTGGCCCCCTTTTACCATCTGCCGGGCTGAGCCTCCTACCCCTCCTCTGCTTCCCTCGAGGGCTGGGGCCTGGCTCCCTTTTACCATCCATCGGGCTGAGTTGGGCCCCCCACCTCTGGCCACCTCCAGGAGCCCCCTCACTCGGCCTGGCCGAGTCGGGGAAGCCCCCCTGGTTCGCTGCAACTCCTAAGATCCTGATGCAGATGGCACAGTGTGGGAAGAACGGCCCTCTCCCTCACCCTCCTCCTCCTTTCCCCCCTCCGGCTCCGGCCGCTGCCCGGGCCGAGATCCCATGACCATCCACTGGCCCAGGACAAGATTAACCTTTCAGACACCGATTCTC
>VZTF01005777.1:0-12369 GCA_013397755.1 Cnemophilus loriae | reverse complement strand
GTGGCCCACGAAAGCAGCTGTGGGAAGGCTGCAAGGTGTGGGAAGGACTTTCACAGGGGTCAGATGCTGTAACCCCGGGCAGCTGATTCACTGTGATGCTGGAGCCACGAGAGAACTGTTTTCTTGTGGAGAATCTCCATAGTATGGCTAAGAGAGACTCCGCTCTCTAAGTGAACTGAAGAAAGGTTATTCTAGAGGTGGCAAACTGACTGAGAAACATCAGATTTTGTGTCTTTGCATTGGCAGTGGGGAAATATCTGAAAGAGAAGTTTGGAGGGGGGAGGAGAGGTTTACTGGAGGTTTAATCTAATTTTTATTTTTTTTTTCTTTTTTTTTCTTTTTTAGTTCTGTTAATAAAACTCTTTATATTCTTTAAAGTTTGAGCCTGCTTTGCTTCTCCTAATCCTTATCTCACAGAGGGAAATGTCCTAAATAATAGGCCCAAATTTAAATTACTACCCTTTAATTGGTGTTTCCACCCGGTTATGTATCAAACCACTACACTTTTTTGATCTGAGCTTTAAGAAAGGTATTTTAAGAAGTTCCTACCCTGCTTTTCAAACAGCTGTAAAAATGTTGCTGAACTGGAGTGGTACACATGGAAATAAAATCCCTCTTGGCCTGAAGCCATATTAGCAGAAGAGCAGCAGGAATTTAGCAACTATGAACCACATGTAGAGACTAAACTTGCTCCACTCTGCTTTTCTTCTTTAACAGAAAAGAATGAACATGTTACAAGGAAAATGGAATGTGCTTATTTCAGAAGTATTTTCAAAGTAGAAAGTCGAATGTGAATCACAAAACCTTAGCAAAACAACTCTCACGGCTGGTATTAGCTGCACTATTTTCCTAAAGTCTGGACTGTACTACCCAAAGTTTCCTTGGAATTAACTTTTGTGCAAGAGGAACAGGGCAAAGTCTGAGTCTGGCAGGCAGGCAATTGTCATTGGAGGCTTCACCTCCTCCAGTAGTGATGCCTTTTCCTTGTTCTGCACTATTTGCTGTTGTCAGCTGAGGTAACAGATATATCTATTATGCTGCCAAAGGAAACCAGCGGAGCAATAGAGTGACAATTCCTGTACCACTTACAACCAGCCTGCCACAAGAGGAGTATCAATTTAGTTTCTGTAGCATTAACTGTGGCCAATTTAATAGGACAAATGGTCTTTATACATAATTTCTTGGGATTTGGCCCAGTGATTTGCTCGTCAGTCTCATGATATGAAATAATACTTCTTGCTGTATTTGCATGTGAGTTATTTCAGGAACTTTGCAAGGCCTGGTGTTCTTGTTACACCACTGATTTGCTATGATTGTGATTTTTAGTAATAATCACTCCTTGGAAACCTTCGGCATCAGCACATCGTAAGTTTGAAAATCTTAACAGCTTTAGAAGGAAACAATACAATTTTAGTGCTTACAGTTAAGTGCTTCCCTGAACCACAGATACATTCTGAATACATAGCACTTGCCAAAAGATACTAAATAAGCTATCCACATCTAATTTCAAATTTATGCCTGATATCTCTTACAATCCCTGAAATTCCCCTTTTAACTTCCACACGTTTCACGCATGTTCTGGTTTTGCTGTGTAGCACATAATAAAATCAAAGCGGTCACAACCTTTTAAACAGAGGGGATAATTTCAGATGTCTGAGGAAGAATCTCTGTTTTTGTTCACACAATTAACCTGGCCCGTTTTCACTTTCTCTTCCTTCAAAAAATACACTCCCAATCTGCGAGAAATAAAACTCCATAAACTGTAACCTCTGGGAAATTTCTTCTCTGATACCATCTGAAGCTGCTTCTGCTGGTGGAAGGATTTTTGCGATGCATTTTAAATCAAAAGTTCTTATGAGGTTGTCTGGCTAGAGCAGTTCAGACGGACTCACTAATGCTCCAGTCCCCAGCACTCACCACAGACCTGCCTGGGCATCTCCACAGATGCCAGTGATTAGGAAGCCTCTAGTTCTAGAAATTTCTTTGAAACAGTAGGAAGCACAGTTTTTGCAGCCTAGTGAGGTTTCTTTAAGGTCTCTTTTTCCCTGAGGTAACACTTCTTATAACTCCTTAAAAGTCTGAAAGCACTAACTCTTTAAGCACATGAGCCTCATTTTCTGCACTCAACACAAACAGATCAACTTTCAAGGCAACCACTGTTCTCCTCAGGCTGAGGCTGAATTAGGCTCACAATCCAACAGTATTAAAAGTATTAATAAGTGTTAAGAGTATTAAAAACCCTGCATATTTTGATGGACTCAGTCTTCTCTCAGGAATTATTCCTGCTGTGGATGTCAGAGGTGGCTCTTGTGTGACTGATCCACTTCTACCTACCTGCTCAGGAGTTGCACTTTCTGGTAAAATCATGGTTGGTCCCTTTCCAAGCAGGAGAAGGGGCTTCTCCTCAAATCTTCTGCAGGAAGTTTTGTTCACCCTCAGGTAGAACCGCCTGGATAGTAAATCCTAGACCTTGGGATCCCTGAAAACTTACTTGGGTACTACAAACCCTGTGGACATCCAATCAATAAGAAAATCACCTAATGAGGACACCCCAAACTCAGGAGAAGATAATTGTCATGGCCCACCAGATCCCTGTCACGAAGTGCTTTTAGGTAACAGTTAAGATTTAGGATGATTACTGCAACTTGCTAGCACGAATACCAACCTCCCCTTAATTTGAGATACGCAGCATATTCTGATTTGATTTATTTTTAAACGGAGTATTCTGTATTTAACTTCTTTTTGTTGTCTGAGGTGCAAGAAAATTTGATTGTAGCAAACCATCTATTAAATGAGTTTTGACGCATTACCTTGATGTCAGATGAGTGCAGATAGCTTGTCTCGTTCTCTCTACTCTCATATTTCCATACTCATCTCTTTTCTTACTCAGCTGTGTGAAGAAGTATCTGACAGGATGCTCCATCGTTCACATTTAATAACTCATAAGTTAAAAATCTCTCACAATACAGAAGTGTGGAAACTCAGAAATACATTTAGCTTCTTAATCTGCACACACATATCCTCATATTTTGTCATGAATGAGGTTTAATTAAATACATGGAAACTCCTGAGTTTATCAGAAGTTTTTAAATCCTTCCTTCTAATTTCTAGTTCTTGTCATCCCTTGCACATTAGTATTTCTAAACGGTATAAAAATTTTATAAAATGTTGCATTAGAAAACAAATTCCTGAAATTGGCAGCGCTTGTTCTGGCCACTGACTGTAAAGGACCATGTGGCAGTGGGCACACTAAATAGGTTTAAAATTAAGTAAGCTTCTTTCCACTCTTAAATGAGATGATACCCATCTTTTGGACTTAGACTCAACCTTAGAAAAGACATAAGTTTAAGGCAGCTTCCCTGAAATTCTGCTATGAGATAAAAGCACCGTAGAGTCAAACACCTACCACAGCTTTTAAGAAAGCAAAATATGCCAAGCTTCACAAGCTTATTTCTAATTATCCATTTTACCATTTGCCTTGACTTTTCCAGAAGGAAAAGAAATTGTCATTTCTAGTTCTTCCGCTTCTAATCTCTGAATCTGGGCATCTCTGAAGGGTGATCATCCCCTCTTAGATGCTGACAGAATCCATAATTTTCATCTACCTGTTTGTCACTGTGCACATCCTGTGTGTTAAAATTAACAACAACACTGGCTTGTCATTTTAACACTAACGTGCAAGCCCGTCACTTCTTCACATTAAGATACACTTGCTCTTTTCAAAATACCTTCAAGCTGACTACTAATTCTCCAGCCCTTGACTTCATAGGCAGTATAAAATTTTAAATGGTAATTGAGTCATCTTTTGATGGGCTGAAAGGGAGAGCAGAGTATGATGTTGCCAACAGCGTGCTGTTTGCTCAGCAGTAAAGTTTATGGAGTACTGCTTTATTCAGACAAATTATTAGGTTCAGTACAGTTGGTAGCTGGATGACACACAGTCATGATGTAGAGAAAATCCATATCCATCATTATGTGGCACCATCTTCTCGCTGTGAGAGATGTGAATTTACAGCTGCCTTTGGAGCTCTGGCCGACAGTGACATTCAGCATGGAGCCTGTGTCACTCCCCGTGTGCAGGGCAGAAAACTCACACGCAGAAAAGGTTGTCAAGAGAATCTACTAATTTTTTTCTCCTTTTTTAATATTAAAACTTCTGACATATTTTTTTCTTGACAATTACTAGCAGGACTACACATAGGGGAACAAGACAATTTTCTAATGTCCCCTCACTGCAAGCACCATATTTTCTTTTGCTACAGTGAATTGCATGAGCTCCTTATTCTGTTGTTTTTAAACTGAGTCTGTCCAGATCATTCATTAGTCAATAGTGCTGTATTTGCTGCCAGGTTTTTATCTCATTGACAAACACAGCCACTGCACAGAAACATCCTGGTGCAGCCCATTCATAACCATCTCTACTGTTTCCATTTTGCAACACGCCTTGCACCAGCACTTTCACATCATGGGCTGTGGGCTGATTTTCTGGATTGATTTTTTATTTTCAATGTCACCAAAAGTGCCTGAAACTTAGAAACTGATTTAGAAAGTGGTTCTCCTTCTGTTAAATGGCTGAAAGCCTGAGTGCCTCCTTATTAGTCTAAACCAGATTTTGGGTAGACACTGTGCTCTTCCCTTTAGATGATCTTTATATCTTCTATTTTAAATAGAAGGCAAAAGGATAAAGTAGGATTTCAATTTTATCAGCAGATTCAAACTATTTCTCTAATGTGGACATAGCTCATTTTATGCTCCTTTAAGAGAGAAACTTTTACTACCTGCAAGGCATTTGCACAGTGCTGAACTCCTGAAAATCTGTGACCTTTATACAGGTTCTGATGAGGACACGGGGTCAGGAATTACTTGGTGTCAACTTAGCATTTTATTTGCTGCTGCTAACACTCCTATCAAAACATGGTAAAGGACAAATATTAACTGCAAGGAACAGGTTCTGAACTGGTGAGGCTCTGGTTAAATTAATGAAGTTATGCTGGCTTTATTAAGAGGTGAAGGTTTGATTCTCCATTATTTTCTGTTTCTAAAATATAGCCAACTTAGCCTTAACCTCTAATATTTTTTGGATGAATTGCTAAATCCTCAGATGGCACTACTTGCTGAACATATAGCATAAATCGCATTCCTCCTTATGTAGTTCTTCATTGACCCAGTTTCTCTGTTCTTCTGAGAAATTCTGGCTGCTGCCTCTTGCTTTCATGTACTGTGCTGCATTCTCTAATCCTCACTTGTCCTCAAGAGATTTGATGCCAGGTACAGGGCTACAGCTCCCAAAAGAATGACACCATTTCCAATTCAGCCTCCACTGGTTTCACCTCGTGGATTGAGGAACTGGATGGTTATAACACCTTTGATTTCCTTGGATTTCACATACTCCAAGTGACAGGAATAATATCAAAAAGCCAAGGTAAAAGGGACAATCTATTCAGGTGGAATACTGTCAAGTGTGACTTGCACACGCCTTTCTGTCCCCCCAAAACAGGTTTCTGAATGTTCTATAATTCCAAATTACTTTCCAACAAAATTTCCCTCAAACCCATGTTGTGAACTCCTGAACTCTCAGGCCCTTGGCTGTACCCAAAACCTGTAACTGACATCTTCATTTCTCTTCTTCTGGTAAGAGAAAAAAGAAAGATATAAAAAAGCACGCTCTTCTGCCTTTTCTCTGTAATGTCATTTATCTTGCTGTGATTCTTATGACAGCTTGTAATGCTTCCAGAACTTGCATTTCAAAGCACTTTTCAAATCTCCTCTTGGATGCCAAGGTCTGGCCTCAATTCACCCAGCTGAAAAGTAGCCAAGGGTTTTGCAGAGCAGCAGAGATTTATTTCAGAAGAGTTAAAGGTGGAATAAGCAGTGTCAAGCTGCCTCTCTTTTCCTTCAGCAGTTCTTAAGGTTGGGCTTAGCTCTTCCAAAGCCTCCTCGGTGAGGTTGGCCACAGGTAGGACAGGATGAGATATAATGCCAAAGCATCTTTCTCTCAGCTTCTCCTGAGGAAGGTTTATCAGCTTCTGATAATCAAATCCCTCAATGGCAGAAAGGAAAATACTTCATTGTCCCTTCTCTCTTCCTGGAGGGAGAGAAAGCACAAGGAATACGAGCCACAGCAAATGGCACAATCAGGGGTATTCATGGGAACTGAGGGTGAGATCTGTGTTACACACAGAAAAACACAGACTGCAACAGAAATATTCTTTAGAACCAAGACAGAAATTAATTTAGCATCTATCCTTTTCTGACTGGTAGAAATTCTGCTGTGGCAATCCACGTATCTGATTAAAGTAATTATTTAAAAAGTTGGGGCAGCTGAAAACACATGGATACACCATTTATAGTTACTGCTCAGTAACTTGGACGATACTAAAGATGTCATCAAGGAAGGGATAAGAAATTTAACTTGTTCTACCACTGTGCACTAATTAAACTGTTTAGTGCAGAGATCAGCATAAATGAGGAATTAGCAAACAATGCTGTGAGTAGAGGATGATTTGTAATATCAGCACATTGATGCACTGGGCTCAGATACTATAATTTGACTGGCAGCACTTTATTAAGTTTTGGCAGCATTTAAGCAGACTGGGAGTGCTGTGATGAAGCTCAAGCACATTAATCCAAGCTTCAGCTCTCGTTAATACTGATGAGTGAAAGCAGTTAATTGAATTATGTATGAAGTACTGCTGATTAAATATTTCACTCCTTGCTATAGAATTAACTCTGCTTTATTAACAGCCACTGTTGTCTCTAATAGTGAATGTCACAGGGACCTTTTCTCAGCCATCCACTTCCATTTTTCTAACTATCTGCTCAGGCTGCTTATCTATGTACAAATCTATCCCTGCTGGTACTGGCCTTTGAAAGAAGCATTTTTGCTTCTCACAAATGGTTGTGTGATAGTGTAAAAGTTCTATTTCCTTACAGAACAGGTTTCAGTGAAACTCTTAAATTAATTTTTCTCATTGACAATAGAATAGGATTCTACAGATTACATAAACACAGACTTTTGATTGATGCCATCTCCAGAATGAAATGCAGCATTAACGGGCAATTTTCATTTTGCTTTGATGATGATTTCTACTTCCAGTTTTTACAGCATTTTAAGAAATTATACATAAAACCTCTGTTAATGAGGAAGAGGAAGGAAAAATTCAGACACATAATCTCAAGTTACGAAGAAATTGTAAAGTGGGGCTTTACAAAATAAATAAACCAGTGTCCTTTCAGGAACTCTGCTGAACAACTACAAGAATTACTGTCCTCACCAGCTGGCAGAGGTTTACAATTAATCTCAAAGACAATACAGCTGAAAGAGACTTCAGTTATTTAGCTGTTCGAAGACAAACACAACAAAAGCTTATCAGGACAGTGGCAGTGGCTTAGCAACAAGTGTAACAAAAGCCTTGATATTCTGTGGACATGAGGGTTGCTGCTGCACCATGTTCTCACAAAGCCAGGCTGGTGCTCTTTCATCCTTTGCTGAGATGTGTGAAGAGCTGGCAAAACAGTGAAATTTGGTACTAACACTTATATTAAAAAAAAATGGAATATATGGAGCGTACAAAGCCACAAGCTTCTACTGTTAAAAATACTGATGAACATTTTAAAATTATGCCCTGTTGGAGGTCTGACAAAGAGCTACTCTGTTATTTTGAACACAGAGCCCTTTCAGATCAGCCTTGAAATATTCTAAAAGTAAGCTTTCCGGTGATGGTCCTATTCCTGGCCATATGTAAGAGGTTTGCAGTGAAATGAAATGAAACACTGTAGTGCACAAATGACAGAATACATAAAATATATTTAAATAGTAGCAGAGATCCTGGATGCTAAGTTTTAATACCTAGCAAAACACAGAAATGCTGCATGTCCACTATTCCATGTTACTTTGTAATCCATTTATTTCATAAAGACAACTGAGGAACAATAATTTTAAAATGTATTTGGACAACACAAAGCCCAGAGCAAGTACCTTTGTATAGATGTTTGGGGACTTCTGTTTTTATTTTCATTGCTTACACTTCTGTGTCCTCAGGGAAAAAAAAAACTAAGTCGATGCAGTAACATGAATCAGTGAAGCAAATGTTTATAAAACATTGTTTAATGAAAGTGAATGAGGTATTTCTTAACTTGAACTGCAAGAATACCTTTACTTAGGATCTGAGGGTACAGCCAGGCTTCTAGTATTGCTTTCACATGACTTTCCCCTTGGCATTCTTTTAATTATGATGTTTTAAAACAAAATTTCAAGTGTGCAAATACTGTTATCTGAAACCCTGGTTCATGATGTAAGTTTCAAGATAGGATTAGTCTTGATTTTTCTTCTACTCAGATATGATGGTGTCAGACTAAAATCCTGTATAAGACCAAGCATGTTCATTAACAGAAAACAGGAGGTCCCTCTCTGAAACCCCTGGTTCTCTCTGTATGTTGAAGGATGAGTTCAAGCTACTCAGAACAAGGGCCAAGGGCAAACACAGAAACTAGAGCTAGAAAGTTATTTGTTCTTCAAGTTAGAATCTGATCCAGTTGCCATTGCAAAGTTACTTTCTTTTGCTTTGGTAGATCTTTAGACGAGAGCAGGGTTCCCTGAAAACAAACTGGATGATGCCATAACTTCCTTTGGTAAGTGCAATCCCTGGTGATGGGGGTAAGACTCTCAACACCAGAAACCACTTGCTAAAGCCATGTAAAAATGGAAGAAAATGGTTACAAGCAGAGGCTGGAGGAGTGTACATCCACAGAAGGTCCAGCTGGAATTTTGAACTGCCTATGAAAATATTGATTTGGGAGTCACAGGCTGTGGAGCAGATGAGGAGGAGGCTGATAGCCATCTGTGGAGGAAGCTCTGCTTGTTTCTCAGGGGTTCCAGAGATCATGGAGTGCTGCTGAGGGTGCCAGCTGGCCTGCTGCCATGAGGCTTCTCTGTGCCACCAAACAATCTCTGGGAAGCCTGCCCATGGAATCATAGCACATATTCCAGACAAGAATCGCTTGGTATTTCTTCACTATGAAAGCTGATGAGCAGCTGATTTTCCTTCCAAAGCTCAGACTTCCAGGGCTTCTCCTGACTGGTTGTGGTGGGGGCATGGCTGTGTGAGGCTCAGGAGAGTTGCTGACAGCAGAACTGGAAGTGCTTACTTAGGACTTTTGTCTTTTCTCCCATCTTTTTGGCTTGCCCACATGAACACTTCCCATGACCTATTCCAGAGACGATGGCTGAAGAATACCTGATTTACATAATTTTCCATATTCTTGAAACTCTTCCATTCCTTGAGGACAGGTGATGGTTTCTCATGTTACCTTTCTCTTCTCTCAGTAAAACAGGACTTTATCCAGTAGAGAGAAATAGAACCCTCTTCTTTCTTGAACCAAGAACTGAACCTCGAGGCTCCCTATTGTTTGTTTACAGTCACATTTAACACTCTGAATGGCAACACTGTGCAGAGCTGAGGAACAAAAACCTCAAACATGAAAGATATTGGTTATTGCTTTAAGACTGACATGCTTTGGGATGCTTTATAACAAGGAAATCTTACTTCATTTTATTCAGTTAATTATAATCAGCTTAAAAATGGAAATTAGAACAGGAGCTACATACCAGTCTTACATAATTATACTTCATGTGTACCTTCAAACACATGGATTGTAATTCTTCCTGATCAAATTTTAACTTTGTACCTCATTACTATCATTTTGGTTGTGGTAGAATTCAGAAGCAATTCCCCATACCCAGATTATTCTCCACACCCTTTATACTGGGGCAAATCTGAGGTAAAAATGGTGAGAAGAGGCTCAGTCCCGCAGACTTCAAATTTAGAACAAGAAATACCTACAGAACACGGTGAACTCAGTAGATGATTCATTTCCTGTTGAAGATGATTCCTAAAAGCTCAAGTATCTCCAGAAGGTCACTCCCACCTTCAGAAAACATACACAACAACTTATTTTTAGAGTTCTGTAGAAATGCCTCGCCCACACAGTAAATTGGACATATGTTCTTGGATTTAGCTGCCAATTTTATGAAAGTTAAAGAATTCTGGGCTCGCTGTTTTTACTGAATAAAATTTTGCATTTATTTCGGTCAAAGCAAAAAACAATTCTGCATAAAACCATTGCTCACGGACCTTGATGGAGAGCAAGTCTGAGCAATGAGAGCTAAGTCTGCTGGTTGACATTCTTATGCTTGGTTGTGGGTTGCTGCTCCTTCTCCAAGCACATTCCTAACTTTAGATACAGCAACTGGAAAGGATGCTGGATTGAGCACATGCTAAGTGGCATTGCTAAATCGGAGTGAAAGTGGTAACTCTTCCTTTCTGCTGCTATCCTTTGCACAATATGGAAATGCTGTTCCTCTATCCCAAACATCCTCCTCCTTTGCTGATTGGCCCCAGCAGCTTCCTGTGTCTGCACAGAACACTGCACACTCACCAGGCCATAAATGAGGGAAGGAAATACACAAATTCCTGTGATCTTTTATCAAATTTAGTACCTGCAGTAGATTCCATACTAGAAATGTGCACAAAATTTCTCATGTGTAACACTAGGACGTATTTTTTAGGTGAAAGTAGAATCAGGCTGGTTTGAGGGTTCAGTGATTGATGTTGTATTCGAAATTTAAAATAAGCTCAAATCTCCAATTCAGCTATCACAGGAAACATTGGCTTGGATAAAATACTCTACATTATTTGCAAATGACAGGGTACAAGCTATTTAAAATAACAGTAAGAGTATTCTGAAGGTGTGTGAAGAAACTAGCGCTGAGCATTGTGTACAGTGTAATACCTGGGGTGGTGAAATTACAAAAAAAACCAGAACAGAGTAAAAATTCTTTAGGAATAATAAGAAATGGGGTAAAAATGCCAGAGAGACATTGGAAACTACCAAGATGATCCACCTTCTGCATCTACAAATAAGACAATAGGCTTTTCCCAATATTGGTTGGCTGATATTAATCTAGAATTAGATATTATATCCTGATTTCCTGTGGCTTATTTCTAGAAAAGTGACTTCTAGAAGCCCAAATCTGAGTGAAATATTTACAAAAAATGCTCAATGTTAAAAACCATTAAAAAATGCAAAAATAAGAGGATGGATTCCTGAAAATACAATGCTGGGGAAAAAAGGTTTTGCATCCCAATGGTTGTTTCAATTCTTAAAAGCAATTAAAAAAAAAATCCAACCTGAAATTATTTGTGCATCTTCATGCAAAGACCCTTGGCATTCAAGGAGCACTTTATCTATCTCCACACATCACAAGATTCCACTAATTAAGTTCTCTCTTGTAAAATGATTTATATTTGCTGTTCTTCAACCACTTGATTAATTTTTACCACACATATATTGTTGCCTGGTGTTACAGAAGGCATGCTGTGGATAAATGTTTTGTATACCAAACATTTGAACCTTAAATGTGAAAAATCTCTGTAGGTGTACATACAAATATAAATGTGTCTGTATGAAGCTCAACTGGAGAGCCACATGGGAAGGAAGATGCTTCTAAAAAAGATGCTTGAAAAAACCCAAAAACCCAATATCATCATAAATACAACAATGACCTTAAGGTGTTAGAGGCTGGTGAAATGTAATATTGTGATCATCTTCTCTGGCCTTTGGTGTTTTGGTTTGCACTACACAGTGGCTGGGTCTGTTTGGAGGTTTTGGTTGCAAATACAGGAAGCAGAATTGGATCATTTATTAGTGCAATGCCTAAAGATACAGGAGTTTCTGCTTGTTCTTTGGAGCAGGTGGTATTATGGAGCTCTCCTGGTCGGTCAATGTCTCTGCTGAAGCAGTGAGGTCTAAGGGATGAAATATCCAACTGAGCTCTTGAAAAGGCTAAAGTCTGATCATTTCTGTTAAGCTTCTAGTGAATTCGGATTCTGACAATGAACAAAGCTGGGCATTAGTTCAGACAGCCAGTGAGGAGATGTAAATATAGTTGGGATTACGTCCATCCATAATGTGAAATTCTCTATGTATCTGCAATTCTGTCCATTCACAGTATGAAATTCTCTCTATATTTGAGTTACTTTCATGTGAAGTATGGAAGAGAGAGAACAGAAAATCATGTTGTTCTGTGACAAAATTACCCACAGCTATATGGAGGTGAGGCACAGTATCACCCTGGCTTCTCTTAAAATATGTCACAAAGTGAAGAGGTAAGTTAGCGAGTGAAAACACACACCAAATTTAGAGAGTCTCTGAATAAGGACACTTGAATCTGGTTCTGTTTGTTAAACTGCTGTAAAAGGAAAGCACTCCCCTAAAATATTAATTTCCTGCATATTTAACACTACAATATGGAGGACTCCTGTGCAGTTCAAGACAGTTTCAGAAGTCACATTGATAGCATAGGGTTAA
>VZTF01005776.1:160095-309983 GCA_013397755.1 Cnemophilus loriae | reverse complement strand
AGAGAAAGGGGGGAAGGAGCAGAGAAGGGGAGACGTGGGGGGAAGGCGGGAGAGAGAGAGAGGGACCGGGAGACAGAGGAGAGAGCAGGGAGAGGAGTGAGGGAGTGGGCAGAGGAGAGAGGGAGGAGAGTAGGGCAGGCAGGAGGGGGAGGAGGGAGCACCGCTACACCCGGGGACCACGACACCGCCGCCTCGGCGCGGAGCTGCCGCCGGCCCCGGCCCCGCGGCGGGGGCAGAGGCGGCGGCAGAGCGGGCAGCATCCCTCCCCCTCTGCCACGGCCTCCCCCCGCCGCTGCCCGCTGGCCTGCGTGACCCGCGTTCCAGTCACCACTGGGGAAATAATATTTTTTTAAGAAAGGAGACAAATAAAAGCAGAAAGTCATCTTTCTGATGAAAGCCCGGGGGGCTGCGAGGGAGTTGCCAGCCGGCCGCGCTGCAGCCCCCCGCAGCCCTCCCCGCCCGCCTGCCTGTCGGTCTGTCGGGGCCTTCTCCTTTCTGTCCCATGCCGGGATGGGAGCCGGTGGCTCGGCTCCGGGCGGAGCGGGTCTCCCGGTGCGGCAGAGCAGCCCGCCCCTCCGTTCTCCCTCCCTCCCGCCTTCCTTAGGGGGGTGGGTATTTGGGGGGGATTTTTTTCCCTGAGTCCTAGTCTCTGAGGGGTTCCAGATGTGNTATCGTGGCTGGGGAGGAGGAGGAAGAGGAGGAGGGGAAGAGAGGATGAAGACAGAGGATGGGGAAGGGGATTTTGGAAGAAGTTCCCCTCCACCCTAGCTTTGCAAATAGGAGAGACTCGTCCACCTCTGTCTGCCCATCCGTCCGTCCACCCGTCTCCTCCGAAGGCATCAGGAGGAGCGAGGGATACTCACAAGGAGGGATGCGGGGAGTCGCTGCATATCCGGCTCAGCACTGCCTCCGGCTCGGCTTCCTCGGCGCTGGAGTTGAAGGAGGAAGGGAGGGCGGGGAGAGGGGCACCCATGGACTAGGGATGGGCAGGGAAGGAGTTAGGGGATGGGAAGGTCAACCTGCAGCCCCCTCTCTCCCCCCGAACATGCTTCACGCAGGAGAGCTCCTCCGTGTCTCAGCCCTTCTCCTCGTGTCCCCCCCACTGGGACGTCACCTCCTGCTTGGAGCATCCTGGTAGCGCCCCGCTGGAGAAGGGCATCTCCTGGGCCCCGGCCGAGCGGCTTCCCCGACCATCAGAAGGGGATGCTTGGTCCTGTTCTCTCCAGTGTCACCCACAGAGACCTTTGCAGCAGGGACTCGCTGCAGCCTTATTTGCGGGTTCACTCCTATGGACCTGGGTGAAAAACTAAAACAAGTGTGGCAGGAGTGCGTGGGGACAACCGGAATTAACAAGGGGAGGTGGTGGTGATGCAATACTGTGGGGAAAAACGGGCTCTGGTCACGAGGGGATGAATGGAAAGGGGATAAATCCTGTGTGTGAGGTAACAGATCCTGCTGGCACGGAGCAAATCCCAATGCAGGCAGGGGTGGGAGCACTCGGGCAGCAGGATGCACAGCATGTGGCTGCTTTAGGGGAGGGGGGTGGGGGTGTCACGAAGGCTGGTCAAGCCCAGGAGGATTTGGCCGTGCCCAGGCTTAGCACAGGATCAGGGATGTGCTTGCTGCCTCCCATTGCTAACACTCTGGAAGCTGCACAGAATCCCAGTTCTAGGGTGCTACAGCAGCGTCCCCCCAGGGACATGGTGATGGAGAGCAGCTGGTGCCGTGCTGGGACAGCTTGCAGGTCATTCAGGAGGATGCAGCCGTGGCACAGGGAGGGTGAGGACACAAGGACACGCCGTGTCACCCCACAGTGACAGAGCTTGGCCCAGGTGGCCTTGTTGCAGCAGGCAGTTCAGCTGTGGTGCTGGTAGCAGAGAAATCCCCAGAGTACTGGAAACAGGGTGGGTAAAACAAAAGTTCGCGTGAGCAGAAACTGCAAGGGAAGGGAAATCCTCTGGAAAAGCCTTAAGCCTACCCACAAAGTGCTGAGCTAAGAAACAAGAATGGTAATTCACTCAGCTCTTTACAGGCAGGTTTGGCTCCAGTGTAGGGGCACCCACCCCATGTTCATCCCCGTGGGTTGGTGTGATGTGGGGGAACTTCTTGCACATCCACAGGTCTCTGAGGCTGGAGGGGGTCCAGTTTCTATGAGACCAGTTTAATCCTTCTGAAGGTGCCTGCATTAGTTAAAAAAGGACAAATTGCCCTCTGGTTCAGGATTTACTGCTGCTGGAGTGGCGTTGGGTCCTGCCGAAGTAAAGAAGGTTTTATTAGTGCTACGGCTGCCTGTTATGAGACCCAGGTCTCTCTCCAAGAAGCTGCTAAGAAACAGAGGCAGTGCTAGGGTGAGAGTGATGCTCCTGTGGGATTAAGAGGTTTGCAGGAGAGGCAGAGCCATGGCCAGCTGTCGTCAGCTTTTCTGGAGGGCTTGGACAAACTCAGCTGTGCAGAGTATCCTCCCTGCAGGCTCAGGAGGAACAATGAAACCCCGTGGATGCAGACTGGAGCTACTGATGAGCCTGCTGTTCGTTTGTCTGGGAAAAGTTGAGTGGGTAGGGCTGCTCCTCTTCTTAATGTCGGGCAGAGATGGAGGGGGAGCAGAGAAAAAGGTCAGAGGGGGTTTGGAGCAGGCAAGAGGAGGCAGCAGGTGTAGGGAAATGTGAGAGCAACAGAGACAGTCACATTCCCTGGCATGAATAGGACTGAAACATCAGGGAGGTTGAATGGCTTCTTGTCTTCTTCTCCACCGAGAAGGTCATCCCTACAGTTTGCAGAGCACTTTTTGGTCTTTGGGTGACTGATTCATCATCTTCCTCAATGTTAAGTGTGAGTGGTGAGAAGTTTATTATGTGGACCACAGTGGCATATATGTAGCATCACTGGTTCAAAAACCATTCATGTGACCCTTGCCCCCAGGGAACTGACATTAAAAATGATGAAAGGAATAAAACCCCTCAATATTCTGCATTATTTTAAACCTCGTCCAGTTTTCTGGGGATCTTCAAAGGTCATGCATGCACGCCCTCAACCATATGGTCTAGGACTATTTCCCTTTCAAATAAAAGGTGGGGTGAGTATGAATAATCACCTGCATTACTGTGGCATCAAGGCTGGCTTCCCCTTGTGCTGAGCATGGGACAAACAGAACAGAAGGACGTTTCCTGCCCCAAAGCAATTCTCCCATAATCACGTTAGAGACACGTAGGCTGTAGCATAATCAAGCACTGTAAGACCTATGAGAAAATCTTCCATCTCAAATCCTACTCAAGCTCTTCAGAAAACCATTAGCAGAACCTGACCCTGCTTTTTTTATTTCTGAAGGAAAAAGTCCACAGCCTCCTGAATGCTCCTTTCCTATTACCCCTATAAAATTCCTCAATGAGTTGCTAAGTTCCATAAGCAGTAAGGCAGCCTGAGACCCAGAGGGATAAATCCAATCTTCCCACTCTCCCTTGATCTCTGTCTCCTGTTCTCTGAGCTTTCATTCTGCACTCCGCTTCTCTTCCCTCCCAAAGAAACCTAAAAATAAATAAATCCAAGAAAGAGCGGAAAAAGGAAAAGCCATCAGCCCCCAAAACGATGTGCTTAGTCATTCATGGTGAGTAAAAATAGTTTCCCAAATGAACAAATTGCTGAGCCAACCAGATGAGCAAGTCATCTCCATAAATGAGGGGTCTCATCCTCCCTCTCCTTGGGCAAGTCCTTGTGTTAATGGGCTTTTGGTAAAGCCCTAAGCAGAATTAATTGGAGAAGGATTAGGCCCATGAAGACACCCCTGGGGGTCAATGCCAAGCACCCTACTACTTAAGGGGACATGTAATGAAAAATTTGATGTTCTTTGCATCAATGGAGACATTTAATATAGAGTGAGATACCAAATTGTCATGTGCATGGAGTTCTGCAGAGATGGTGCAGCAAACAGGGAGGCTGAAGTAAACCTGAGGACTTTCTGGGAAAGACAGTATGGGGCTGCATTCAGGCTGCTCCCAGGGCAGGGTGTGCTTTGCTCCCTGCTGGAAAAGCATGGGTGGGCAATTCTGACTCTTGGCTTCTCCTGCTCTTGGCCAAGATCAAGGCTGTGATTGTTCCCACTGGGATGTAACGTTCAGTACACAAGGCACAACTGAAGACTTAGGCAGAATCCCCCCAGCAGAAGCAGGGCCCTCATATTTGTCCATAAATATTTGGCAGCAGATGACTTGTTCTCCCCTTGGGCTATTGAGAAACAGTGGGCTGCATGATTGGTTTTCAGGATCCAGCCAGCCCTTTTGGGTTAAATCCATCTCTTTAACATAGGAGAACAGCTGATTGGGGAATTTAGGCATCCTGGGGGAACAGAAGCTCAGGATATGCCAGTAGGGAAATCAGCTAAGCTGTGTGCTTAGATCTGTGCTCAGAAGATGGGATGGGACTTGGCTGCATCCATCTTGCTTATGTAGATGATGATTTTTTCAAAGTAGGGATTAGCTCTTATCTTCCACCTGGCACATGGGGCCTTCATTCCACTTCAGCTCCCATACAGCAGTGCTAGGACTTAAAATTACACAGCTAGGCAAAGGGATGGATTTTTCCTACATTGCTGAAAAAACCCCACACCATGTTCATCACTGGGCTCCAGGACTTCCCCAGCCTTCACACCTTAGTTGATTTTAGGCCAAACTTAGAAACTGAAGTTCCACTTTGGCTGCTACAGGACCTAAGCAAGGAAAATCCTACGCAGGAACTTGTTCTAATCCTAAGCAGGAGCTTGTTCCAACTGGTCCAGAGGTCCAGGGGACAGCCCGAGTTCCCTGTTAATGGACTACCCCTGGCAATACTCAGCTGGGGAGGTGTGGCCCCAGGAGAAGGCTGTAGGCTAGAAGGGATGCTGGGAGTGCCTGCTGCCCCAGTGGTGCTGGGTCAGGCAGGGGGCACTGTCATGTCACCTTGCAGAGGCTGAGTTATGTTTTAATCCATTCAAAAAGACAAATCCAACAGGCTCCTAGCATGTTGCCTTATCAGAGAGAAGGGGAGGAGCCCTTCTGAAACACACAAGTCCACACAAGTGGGCAACCAGATGTCCAGGGACAATAGGCTGGGGAGACAGTCTCTGGCCACCCAGAAAGAGTTTGGCATCTCAAACTGCAAAAGGAAAGACCACTCTCAGAGTTAAAGGGGAAAATACTGTATTTTCTTTTCAATTTTCTATGAAGAGACAATTAATTCTGACAGCAAAATAATTTTTAAAAAAACCAGTCACACGATTAGAGATGGGTTTAAAAATGCAAATAAAAGAACAAGGGGAAGAGACCCATTCAGGGAAGACTGCAGTGAACTGGTCCTCCAGCCTATCCTACAGTGTGTCACTCAGGGCATCACTCTGGGCCATGCTCTTTCCCCAGGCAGCCGCGTCCTGCCTGCTGACAGACATCAGCCCACCCGGAGTTACAGTGCCAGGACCACACAGGTGGTGGGACGCAGCGTGCGCCCAGCACAGCCACGGCCCAAGGGCTCTGTCTGGGGCTGTGCTGCACATCCCACTTCAATCTGATGCTGAAGATGTTCAAAAGCCACTGCCAGGTCCATGTCAAGCTTCCCCCTCACATCAGGTCTGTTCAGCAGGTACCCAAGAGGCCAACTCTGTCTTGCCATGCTGAAGAAATCCTGCGGCTGGGAAATGATGTAGCAGAACTTGGAGGAGCTCTGGGCATGTAACTGGCATGAAACTGAAGAGGTGCTGAATATTTGCTGATTTTGGAGTAGCTACTGAAGATTTTTTTTTTTGGTAACATGCTACTGTTCTCTGGCCAGTCTACAACAGATGTCCTTTGGTGTCCAGATGCAGAGTTCCAGGTGAAGATTACCAGCAGGCAGAAGCAAGCTTTGGGGAGCTGTATTTGTCACATCTGGGGTTGTAGGGGACGATGCATGTGTCCCACGTGTGCCTATGCCTGTCCCCACTGCCCATGCCAGACCCCTCCAAGGTGAAGCATGGTTATAATGCCAAACTTATTTCACTGGGCAAAACCGTCTATTCACTCACTGCCCAAAGACCTTTCTCGGAAAATTTCTTGGCCCCACTGCTACTGCTGGCAGGATTATCAGTGAATTTTGTGTAGCCAGGATTTTGCCATCTGTTTAGCCTGGTCTGGGGTCATGGCCGCTGCTAATCTTATCCTTTTGCCACTCTCAGCTTTGCTCCTTATCTGCTGCCACTCCCTTACCTTCAGGACCTGATCCAGCACACTGGGAAAGTGAAGAGAGCCTTTTACTCCCAGCATAGGGGCTGGGATTCTTGGCAGGCTCTCTTCTGCTTTCCAGTATTGCTTAAAACTCATTTTATCATCCTCCCAGCTCCACCAGTGTTCGCCTACCAGTGCCAGCCCAGCAAGTGACTCCACATGCGCAGATCCCGGCTCTCTGGGAGGATCTGTGTGCACAGCTAAATCGGCTACAACCTCTCTGAAGCAGGATTGTGCCTCACTCTGCAACACAGCTGGACATGAACAGAGCTCACCAGCATTAGTAAAGTCGAAAGCAGGTACAGAGGGTGTTAAAGGCAGTTGGATTTTGGGACAGGGCAGCAGGGAAAGTGAATGCAAGTCCAGCAGCTGCCATGGCATGCTCCTGTGCAGGAGGTTTGCTGGCTCTGCCAACTGTCTCTTGAGTTTTGGGCAATTCAAAATGCTGTGAATCATGTTTCCAAAAGCTCTTATGTGGCTGACAAACACGGATTTTATCAGTATGATTTCAGCTTGCAGATCACTTAGTTACTTTAGGAAACATTATTCTCAACTCACTGGCTGTGGATGAAGCTGGGAAGATTTGCTGTTTGGGGAACCTGGGAGAAGTTCACTAAACTCAAGAGAACTTGTGACAAAGCCACATGACTTTGCTCAGCAGAAGGCTGGACCTTCATGGCCTTGAATTCAAATAACCTCTATTATAACCTATCTTGACCCCTTTAATATTCATACTGACTGAAAAGTCACTGGCTAGAGCCCCCCCTACAAACCCTTGTCCTGTTATGTCAAGCACGTGGACGTCATGCCTCCCAGCTCTCTCACTAGTGCCATCACTAAACAAAACACACCACCAGAGCCCTCAGGCTCTGAAACTCACCCCCTGGGCACACTACCATGCTTCCCCATCGCTCCAGCCCAGGACATGCTCTCTTAGGAACAAGCCAGCACAAACTCCTTGAGAAATGACCTACTGGTCACTGCCTCAACCTGCCAAGGAGGGGTCATAAACACAGATTCTCCCAGGCCATCCACTCCCCCACTTCATGAGTGAAAAAGCAGTTAACAACTAATGTGCAAGACAGCCTTCCCTTGTCCCTCTCCCCCAGCACAAAAGACCAAACCCAAGAGCAGTAGCACGGCCTCTCTGCTGGAACAGAGGTGCCAGGGACTGGCTTCAGCCAGCTGCTCCCCCCTCCCCCCCATCCCCAGGAAGGACACCAGCACTGGGAGATGTGAGAAGACCTTGTTCAGCTCTGAGAATCATTCTCAAGAAGAACTACTGGAAGACCTAACAGTAAAGCAAGGGACTACTCCAGCTAAAGTTGTCAGCTAGAGACCTCCCAGCACCTCTTACTCAACAGAGTGGAAAAAGTAGCTAGCAGGGCACTAATGACTATTTTCCATGTAATTTTAAATCTAGTTCCATTTCTTTTTCTTTTTTTTTTTTTTTCTCCTTTCCACTCACTAGGTTTCTAATACTGGTAACCTTTCTCTACGGCTCCCGTGTGTTTGTGTTTAAGTGGGTGTGTGGCAGAGGCAGTGGGGGTCAGGTGTTTAGACACTTCGGGCAAAGCCAACACGGTTGTTATCACGGTCAAAGGCAGAGTAGTAGGGTCCAATAAAGACATCTCCCAGGATCCAGAGTGGGCCCCCGGGGGGAGGGATGTCCAGGCCTGAAAAGCCACTCATGCATATAGTCTCTCCTTGTCCACCAATCTAGAAAGAAGAGTGAGAGCTTCAATCTAAGCAGGTCATTCCCTTCCCTCAACCTTGCAGGCTTGGCAAGAACACCTGCAAGGCTGCCTTTGCTTCAGCCTCTCCCAGACTGAGATCCACAGATTGCAAAAGTGACTCCCAACCCACTGCTTCTACAACTCCAAACCCAGCTCCCTCTCCCTGAAGCACTAAAGCATCAATCAAAGCTGCACGTGACCATAAACCTCCCAGCCCATGCAGCTCTGAATTCGAGCCATTGGTGAAGGTCTGAACAAGATGGTCCTTGCAAGTTGCTTCTGATGGCTTAAATGACAGGCTGGTGGCCTCTGCTATAATAAGGCTGGCCTCATGGCACCAGAATGCAGCAGAAAGAGCTAAATGTTTGTAGAAAGTGATGCAACAGCTTGCCTCCCCATCCTCAACCATCCTGCTATCCCTCACAAGCATTATGCAGGGGGTCTCATTCCGGTGAGACTTTGATGAGGTTACCTGGATCCATCTGCAGTGCCACTACCCCAACACCCCACCCTTTCAGACTTCTTCCCGAGCACCAGCTCCAGCACTGCTTTGGCTGCTCTTGTGTTTTGGAGCAGAGCCAGGCCTTGGGGAAGAAGCATAAGGCTGGGAAAACCTGCCTGGACGTACCTCGAGGACATACTGCTTTCCTGTGAGGACGAAGCCCTTCCCTCCTATTGTCATCGTGATGTTAGGCAGTGTTGGCACTTTTTCACAGGGGATCACGTACTGAAATTGCAACAGTAAAGGCTTTAGACTGACATCTCACACTCTCAGTCTTCCTCAAGCACAATCACATCTTTGCTGTGGTGTTCTCTAAAACCAGTCCACCTCATGGTGCAGAAGCTTGAGCTGGGGTAAGTAGGCTGTTCCCTGCCTAGGGCTCCAAGCTGAGGGGCAAGAGGGCTTTATGGATAGGCATGGAGCCAAAGGATGCTGGATTCAGCTTTTGGCTCTGCTGAGTTCCAGGGTGCCACAGCTGATGTGGCACAGTTGGAGGTTTTTACAAGAGGAGAGGCAGCTGTGGCTCAGTACACAGGGATTCACAGTGTAATGAACAGACAAAGCCAGTTTCATTAACAGTCGCAAGTCTTGGGGATGATGGCAGGTCTAAGCCAACTGTTGCTGCAGCTTGGGGTCTCTGATACTGCAGAAATGCCCCACAAATGCTAATGGCTCTGATTTGGGAGGGCTTTCAGAGCAGGCCATTTTTTTCTACAGGGTCTTTATAATCCATATTCTTCCACAATTTTAGGGAGGGGAGAGAGCCATGTGAGATTAGCTTTGATGGTTGAAAACTTGGCAGCAAAGGATTGCCATTTGCATAAAATATACTTTTATTAAAGTGTCTCTGGACTCACATTAATGTGAATCCTTGGCCTCAGCTGCAACTCAGATCCCTTCTCTTCCACCTCCCAGAGATGTGTGGCAGAGGTGACTCAAAGCTTCCCAAAGTTCATGGGACCTGGGCTTTCTACTGTGAGTACAAGCAGGGTGGTGAATGCTATCCAGGGTCAAAAGATGAAGGGGTCCCTGCTGTGCCAGTGGCTTTTCCAGGAGCACAGGCTGAGGACAAAGATCAGAGGGAGCAGAAGACTAGGGTCTCAACAAGCATCTGGCTACAAAGAAGAGTGTAAGCATAGGTGCTATGATGGCCATAGACTCCCACATTTCCAGCCCAGCCTCACCTCGCCTTTTATGAGTGGTTTTGCACCAATGGCCTGCTGTATCTGCTTCACTTCTTTGGTAGGGCCAGTGATGAGTGAGGTTCCCGTGTCCACGATGGCCTCGCAGCCCCCCTGACACACACTCAGCCCGTTGGCAACATCCACCCTGGGGAGAGATGCCCAGACATTAGACAACCCTTAAAGGCCTCCCAGTGAAGGCTGCAGGAAGCAGTACACAGGCAGGCAAGGGAGCGCTGTGACAAACACCCAGGAAGGACAGATGCTCAGAAACACGGATGCAGCACCAACTCAGTGCACAGACCCCCTGGCTTCCTGTTGTCTGCTTGTGACTGAGCAGGTGCCTTGAAGTGTAACTGCATTTCTGCAAAGAGCCTGGATGCTACCCTGTGTACCCTGCCTGCTACCTGCACTCCAGAGCTAGCGCAGCAGCTAATGGACATGGGAGAGAGCTAAGGGCAATGAATTATGGACTTGTATGGACTGTGCTACTGCAGAAAAACAAAGGGTTAAAGGGGTGGTGTGACAGCCGTGGGCAAGGGAAGGGTTCCTGTACAGAGAAAAGGCAAGCCAGGAGCTGCTTGGCTTCTGCACCCGCATCGCATTTCACAGCAGTGCAGATAGACAAAGCCTTCTAGCCAAGGGTCTGCCATACTTTGCCAACGCTGCAGCTCTGGGGGAAAATGAGAACTAAAACACTGCTCTGGTAAGGATGCAATTCCCCGGAAAAGGGCACACTCTGATCACAGGCCACTTTCAAGTTCCCATCACGTGGGAGAGCTCAGAATAGACCGCGGGGCTGGCGGCCGTCAGCTCAGCCTGCTCTCCTCCCCTCTGCCTCCAACAATGCGCACTGATTGCTGCGCCGTGCCCTTCAGTCAAGGGCTGGCTTCCTGAGGCCTCATCCTGCTCCACTGGAGCTGTGTGCAGGAGAGCCATGCAGCTCAGGTCTTGCTGAGAACTGAGCAAAACTTGGGTTTAATCTGTGGGGCTCGCCCTGCCTGCAAGGAGGACACACTGGCATTTTTCCCTGCTTCGCAAGGATGCAGTAGGTGTTTTCAAGGGTCAAGCCATAAACAAGAGGAAAGGATTTTGCAGAACATCTCCTTATGGCTTCTGCCTTTCGTCTCCTTCCAGCGACAAACAACCCATCCCAGTGGGATTTTAATCTGCCTTTTTTGGTGTGGATGTGTCACTGGGATGATTCCTTTTTGAGGAGGGTCTCAGCCAAGCCTCAGGCATGTGCTATCTTCACATGGGACCCCACGCATGTAGTCAGGTGGATGGGGAACTTACGAGTCCATGTGGATCTGCCAGTAGGCCTTGCGTGTGACATTAAACCAGTTGAACTCGCCCTTGTAGTACTTGGGGTCGGTCCCTCCCAGGAGCATCTCACCACCAGGAACACCAGAAGGGTCTCTGAAAAACAATACCCAAACCTGTGAACATCAAGGGCAGGGTGAGAACAACCTGCTTCAAGTGCCCCCAAAATACCTGCTGGGGTGCTTGGGGGTGAAGCACAGCATTAACAGTATTGGAGACAGACAACTTATGTTGTGCTATGTTATGTCAATGTAAGGACAGATACTGTGAGATAGGCTGGGATGGGGAAAGAGGAGTATTTTGGCCCAGCCAAAGCATCCTGCAGCTTTCCACCTGGTACTTTCTCACAGAAACCTGAAGTAACTCATGGCAGAGAAGGGGGATGGCAAAGAAGAACTGAGCACTGACACAAGGACTTCCTAAATCAGCTCGTAAAAAGTGCCAGTGCAGGGCTGGACACAGCTGATGCAGGGTTAAGTTATCTGCACTTGACTCTGCCAACCAGCAGCCTTGGAGTGAATCCTCAAGGTTACCATCAGATAAGAGCTCACTGCCGAGCAGATGGGAAGAAATATGGTGTTGGGGGAGGGCTGGTGCTTGAATGGCCAGCAGCAGCCCTCTCTGCCCTCGGCGTGCTACTTTTTGGGCTGAAGTAGTTCAGAGTCGCTGCTGCAGTGCCAGAAAAGTAATGGGGTGTCCTGTGGGGAGCAGCAGTGGGTGGGAAGGTGCTGGCAGCTGCAGAGGAGGATTTCCCAGGGTGGTGAGAGAGCATTAGCCCCCCCATTAGTGATGACTGATGGGGGGCACCCTTGCCTGGGAGGCAACATGGTGGTGACCACATGGCTTATGGATTTTGGCAGCAGACTGGGGCTTTTACCTCTCTAAAGGGGACTGCGCTAGCAGCAATCTCATGATCACAGCCCTGTTTATTTTTATTTCTCTTTCCTCTGGAAACGTCATCTGTCTATTCATCAGTTAAGAAGTCTGGTCACAGATCCACCCAGCTTTTTATCTGTAAAAGAGCTGCATTTCTACTTCCCTTCTCCTTACTTCAGAGCAGCAAACATAAGAGATTTTGGCCTGACTGCTCCTGCAAGCAGAACTTTCTGAGAGTTCCCCAGCTGGGAAGTGCTGCCCAGAGTTCAAAACAGCAGATGACAAGAGGTGCTACCGGGAAACAGAGAAAAGCCCACTGGGCTTGTCCTCACAGCCAGAGGTGTGCCACCAAACCCAGCACTACCTGTTTAGGTAGAAAGAGAATATATTTTTGTGGATCAGCTTCTGTTTCATGATGTTATCGAAGAAAGGCACAGCACCCTCCACAGAGATCCTTGGGAATGCCAGGCCTAGGATACCATCAAACTTGGCAGCGATGAATGTCATGCCTGGCTGCTTCGTGGCCTCCCCAAAGGTCTGATCCGGGATTTTCAAGTCACCAAGCTGTGGGGAGATGGGGAGGGAAGGGAAAAGCAGATTGTAAAGAAAACTGACTCAGGGGATCTGGGTGGTAACAGAAACTCACTGAACACAGGCTGTAGCACGTCCTTCAATGTGCTGCCACACTCCTGCCTGCTTTCACCATTGCATTTGCATGCAGCTGCAGAAACCAGATACCCTGGTGCCACTCTTGTCAGGGAAAGAAACTGGCAACTCTGGCTCAGTGGCACCTCCTGAGTCCCTGCAAAGCCCCCGCATACTTCTAAGGGCAGGAGAATCCCTTTAGCCTTTTGCACTGTCCCAGCACTGGCCTTGCTGTTTTGCAGCCCCTCCTCTCTGCACAGAGGACCCATATCCATTTGTCCCTCCTGCATCTCCTCCCCTATCACCTACTTCATAATTTCCTCCCAGTCTGAAAACCCCTTGTGCTGTGCCTTTAATCCTCTTCCCCACTCTGGACATCTTCTAAGTCATCTGTGTATCCTACCTCCTTGAGTGCTGCACCCCCCCTCGGTTGGGAGCACAAATCCCTCTCACCTCTGCCCACAACCCCTGTGATCTCTCCTACGTAAGAAACATCCCCAGGATATTGCTGTATCTTTTGGAAGAGCCAGCAGCCTGCAGAGACCTTCCGTGAAAGGGGAGAAGACCCAGCCAAGAAAGCGAGGTTGAGCCTGAAGCACAAAAATAGCAAGCAGAGTACTGAGAATTCAAAGGTCACCTCCCCTGCCAGCCATGAGAAGGACTGGCATTCCCCACTGGAAAGTGCCTTGCAAGAGCAGATCCCCAGAAAGAAGATGATCAGAGAAAGGAGAATAGCTCTGCTGATGAGGAGCAGGACGCATCTGCTGGCTTCTGGCAGTAGCAGTTCAGAGGCTTGTGAGCTTCTGGCTGACCACAGGCAATTTTAGCATCCACGCTAGGACAATTTCAGCCTCTCAGCCTGCAGCTAGCAGCCCTGTAGTGAGCCAGGCTGGACTGACAAGCTGGCCTCTCCTACCTGATGGCAGATAACGATCCCTGTAAATTACTAATATCCCCCCAGGGTTAGACAGTGCAAGGCTGGGACAGCAGTGCTGCCTCTAATGGTATCGGAGGATTGCACTAGGAAAGGGCGATCGAGCCTTGCGAAAGCTAAAAGCCACAGGGCAGGATGTGGGGGGAAAGAGCGCACGGCAACGCATCCGCTCGCCAGCGCGCACCCCAGTTGTACACTCCAGGTTTACAAAAGCCACCCCTCGGCACTGCTGGTCCTCAGCAGCTCAGAAAGTTCAATGAAGCTTCTACTTAAAAAAAAGTAAAATGCAATTGACTGATAACACTGAGTGTCAGGTTTGTTTGAATATTGCTCTGCTTGCACATCCCAAAGGGGAAGCAGATTTCTGCCCAGTCATGAATTCTCAGCAGACCCTGCCTGCACTTTGTCCTCAGCAGGGCTGAAACCCAAGACCATCTTTAGCAGAGTGCTCCTGCCAGGTGACAGATCCTTTGTCTCTGTCTCTTGGCTGGCTCTGGCCCCGACACTGAGCAACCAAAAATCATGACCAGTGGATGGCCGTGTGGTGGCCACCTTCCAGCACTTTGCAGACGGGCGTCGGCACTCCACAGCTCGCCTGGCCTCCATGTTAGTGGCCTCAGCCAGCAGTTAAGCACTGGATGGCAAAGGCAGACCAAGAGGTGAAGGCCTCTGTGGCACAGCTTGGCACCAGGGCGTGGGGTGCAGAGGCACAAGGGAGAGGCAAGGAAAGTAATCTCCTGTGCAGTGTATCTGCACTGCAGTCATGGAAGAGACTTTGTGCCCCATGGCCAAAGTTTCCTCTGCTGTCCTTGAAGGATATCTCAAGGTTGGGCTGTGATAAAGGTATGAGGTGCCTGAGCAGCAGAGGGCTGGCTGAACCCGCTGCTCTTTGGAGAGCAAGCAGCACTATGGATTGTGGCACTACAGGGCATTGCTCCTCCACAGAACAAGAGAGGATGTTTGACATGAGCTCATCACTCTCTCAAAAAAAAATTAGGACTGAGGGACTCTGAACTACCTGCCAACAAGCATCTTTTGGTCAGATGTCAGTGCTACCAGAGGCTGCTGTGGCTGCTTCCACCCACCAGAATGGCTGGAGCCAAGAGGGTCACCTTGAAGGTTATTTCAAAGTCTTTCTTTCAAGACTATACCTGACTGGGAGCTTGCCTACAACATTTTGTGCATCAGAGGATGCATCCTGGTGTCCAAGCTGGAGGTCCCTGACCCTCAGAGTCACGCCTGCTCCTGCCTACTACAAGTGGGACACTGCTCAGCTCCATGCAAGAGGTTTCTCTTGCTTCTGTGCAGACAGAAACCAAATGCTACAAGTTGTGCTGTCTACCAAGAGCCATCCCCCCTTCTTGAACAAACTGAGGCACAAAATCTTTCCTCAGAGCTGCCAGGAAGTGGAGAGCTAATTAGCAAACAGGCACTAGGATGACAATTACAAACCAAAAAAAGAGAAAAAACCGCAATTTTCTTTCTGACTCATTTCAGCCCTTGCATTAAGCCCACACTTTCTAAGGACAATGAAGTTTGCTGTTTGCCTTACTGCATTTTTGGATGCAGCATAGAGGCAATAGCTGATGCTTCCAGGCTAGCCTGAAATCTTCATGCTGTAAGGACGGGCTAAAGAGTGCATCTTGCAAGAATCACACACTTTTAAGCTTCTCCTGGATACTTTTCTTCTGATTCTGATGAAATTGGTAAGCCAATACTTTTCAGCTGAACCTAAAGAGAAACCTCTAAATCCCCAGATTTATGTGCTTATTCAAAACTTTTGCTTTGTTTCTCCTCCCCTGCAAAGCAAACATATGCTCTTATCCCTGCCAGGAGAGCAAGTAATCTGAGAGCACATGCGTCCCTGACGTTTGGCAGCTGGCAAACTCTCCCGAGCACCTGTACCTGGGAGGAAGTCATGAAAGGCACTTGTCCTTCACAGGACAGAAACCTCAGCCTTTGCTTGCTGAAAAGCAAACTGTGAAGCAACCACCACCCAGCTAACTCAAGCTGCACCCTGAACACTGCTGGGGAACCTCCCCCCAGGGTGTTACCCAGCCTTTTACAAGCATAAGCACCAGTTCTTGACCCAAGACCAGAATAGGACAGTAAAGAGACCTTTTCTGGTCTGTGTTTGGGCAGCTGCCCATGTGAGCATTCACTAGTGTGTGGATATTGGCCAAGAACAAGCTGGGCACCTTCAGCAGTCTGTACAATGGTGTTGGCATGTGCTTGGGCTGGTAAGTTTTTGGGGTCACCAGGAAAAGAGCTGGAAGGATGGCCAGAGACCACGTTTGCAGGGGCACCATGTGAGCAGTCCCTACTCCCAGCCTGCTGACCTGCAGATTAATACCTTCTCCCTTCTCAGCCCGCCATGGTTATTGTTACCTTAACAGTCATCATTACGATCATTACCTTTCTGAAGGACTTGGAAACACAGCGCTGAAGGATGTTCTTTATGAGTATGACACTCAAGAAAGGAGACCCATTGAAATCTAACAGCTCCAAGCACTCTACTGAAAGCAGTCTGGGGCACGCAGGGCAGGGGCAGTCGTAACTCACCGTGACTACGTCTTCGCTGAGGAACCCGGAAAGGCTCCCTGTCCCATAGCGGATGGCAAACTTGGTGCCATTCTTCACATAGGTGCTGGATTTAGCAGAGTTGTATTTGCTGTGCACCACTGCAGCCAGGAAGGGGGACACAAGGGGACACACAACATTAGTGCTCCTTTATACCCACAGTTCCCCAATACCTAACCCCACGCCATCCAGCTTATCTGGACAAATGGACACTCTGTGATGTGAAGGTAGGCCTGAACCCAGGGTTTGCCAAGCCCAGACTGCTTAACAAAGCATTTCCAGTGTGTAGGGAATTAGGTGGGCAGATCCAATTCAGGCTGTTAAATCCGATTTGGCCACTGGGTATTAAAAGCCTAGGGGTTATGTGGCTGGTGTGGTGTGTTAGTCAGCAGACCAAAATGTATCCCTCCTGATGCCATGGAGAACCCAGGTGGCTTTAAATATAGGCTGCTCTGGGCATGAATGTTTTTACCTCATGGACTTATCTGTTTCTTTTACTAGGAATAGCTGGAAACTTTTCACACATTGTGTTTAGTACAGAAACAATTAAAAATATTCCTTTATTTGCAGGGGAGAAGGGCTTTCCCCTAGTCTAAGCTGCTTTTCCCCTTGGATGGGTTGGGAGCTGTAGGATATCCCTGGTTTTATGGGCAGGCAGATTCCTCCTCCCCACACTCCTCCCGAGTCACGAGCTGGCCAGCGCAGTCCCATGGCTGGTTGCTGAGTGGTGCAGACAGCAGCTGAGGATGAACCAGCTGAGCCCTACGCAAAGTGATAGTGCTATACAAGGAGTTTCCCAGCTAGGCTGTCTGGGTCCCAGTCTGGATTCCAGCCTGGCAGGAGGTTAAGCTCCTTGTATATTCATAAAGCGAGCCCTTTGGTCCCAGCACCTCCTGAGGCACTGCCTTGAGAAACCAGCTCCCTGCTACAAATCAGGAACGCCCTAGGCATACCAGGTCTGGACCTCACTACCCTGTCCGTGTCCTAGATCTCATTTCACATATGCAAAAAGGTCTGTCTACAAGAAGTCCAAATTTCCACTCTACTCCCAGAAAGCACTGTGGAATCCCTTTCATAGTTGCATTTGTTGACTTCACAGGTTTCTCCACTTCATTTAAGTAGCACAGCCAGTGGCTTTTAAATGGCATTTTGCCATAGCCAGGTTTGACATCTTCAGCTGTGGAGGTTTATTGCATAGGAACGCCACGAATAAAAAAAAACCCTTGTAGTCCCTAAGACATTCTTATTTCATTATGCCTACCTGGCTCTCGTTAATTATAACTCCATAAACATGCACACACATGCTCTGCGCAGCAATAAACCAGAAACTAGGACAGTTTGTATCAGATCTGGCAAGAGGCTGACTTAAAAAAGTCAGCCTTGCGCAATGGGATAACAGCAGCATTGGTCTATAATCTGGGGAGAAACATCATAACCAGTGATGCTGCTCCCCTGCTGTAGGGCTGAAGCTGTTGGAGAAGATTTGGCCCTGTATGGGGGTGACTTGGAAAAGAAAAAACCCAGGAAAGGATTAATGACGGATGGATGCAGGAAGCTGGGATTGTATTTCCAGCTCTGACCCTAAAAAGCCCATCAGCCTCTGGCAAGTCCTTTCACACTGCTGCCTCAGTTTCTCCTCTTGCAACGCAAGGTTCTGCATTTTGCAGGGAAGGAGAAGCTGTTGAGCAGTGTCTGGCACCCATGACACTTACTGCAGGCGATGTCCAACATGGAACAGTGTACGGATGGCACCCAGAGGTTGGCGGAGCCAGTGTCAAAGATCACGGTGAAATTCTGGGGGGGTGTCCCGATACCGATCGGACCGAAATACTGGGCCTGCAAAGGAGAAGAAGGGAGCCATGAGCAGAGGCAGCTAGCTAAAAGCAGAGATTAAAGATCAAAAAATCTCTTAGGGTTGAATAGAGGATCAGCCTCTTATCTAGACATTGCCCTCCTCTTGTTTTTGGCACTGATGGGTTCCTCTGGAAGGGAGGTTCCCCTTCACTGTCCACAACTCATTACAGCGGGTGTGAAAAGGATAAATCGAGGACAAGTAGCATGGGTGTGTGCAGGGGAGGACATTTGGGGCAGGGAGACAGAGAATAAGAGAAGGAGGAAGGTCTGCAGGCTAGCATGCAGTTCACTACAAGGATGAGAAAAAACTATGGAAGGAAGCCAAGCAAAACACCTGCGTTATTGAAAAGCTGAAACTGGCTGGGAAGCTGCTTTGCTCGTGGGTTCGCAGAGAAACTGTGGGTTGCAGCAAGCAGCAGCACTGCCCACTGCAGGTGGAGGAAGTACAGCTGCTGGGAGTTTTGGTGCTTGCTGCTGAGCTCCAGGAATGTTGGGGAATAAACAAATGCTTGGTCTCGAGAGCTGGTAGACTGGAGGAGTGGTGGGAGCAAAGAGCATCAGCAGTACCACCAGAGGTGGATTTAGGCCTCCAGGGTGAAAGACTGGGAGAAGTCCCTATAGCGCAGGCATCTGATGGATACCCCTTTGCTCTGAGACTACATTTCTGCTGGGACTGGAAGAAACCTGAATGGCTGAGTTGTTGGCAAGGTATCTCTCTCTCCACAGAGGAGAGGATGAATCGAAAATGCTAGACAGGTGCTACATGGACTCATTTTTCCCCAGTCCTCCCAAACAGGCAGGGAGCTGTGTCCTGCCTGGTGAGCAGCTGATTCAGGGTCCTGGAGAGAAGGCTGATAGCAAGGGAAGTCAGCCAGTAGCCTTTCCAACTCCCCGTGTACTTAACTGGGGGGGGGGACTAGGGGGGGAAGAAAACAGGATTATCAAAGCTGTTCACCTCCTGTGCGCTTAGTTTGCAAGGCTTGCTCACTGAGTAATTAACAATCCATTGCAATTAGCCATAATGGGGAGGCAGCACTTGCTTCCAGTGGTTCTGTAATTATTGCTGGGGCTTGAAAATTAACCCCCGGTACAGGGGCTCCGCTTGTCACACACACAGACCCATGAAAGGTCTCATGGGCTGGTAAGAAGCATATGAGGCAGGCTAGTGGGGGTTGTCCAAAGAATTCCTTTGGCAGCAAAAGCATTTTCAGCCAGGCTGGGAGGGACCTAGTGGTCCCTTATCTGTCACCACAAGTTGGGTTGGTGCCCCTGTGACAAGGGAAAACAGTGCTGCCCTGAGCAGCGGTCTGAGCTATGGTCGCAAGAGACAACACCATGACACAATCGTTTGCTGTGGCTTTCAACACTGCCAACTGAAACAGTGGTGGCCCTTCCCAGGACAGGACGGTGCTGGTTGGGTGACAAGGGCTCCTGGGGAAGGGCAGCAGGTGGAATATATCCTGAATTAATGCCTAAATATCTGGGCCCAGCTTTATTCTGCCAGCTAATGGTCACATCCTACACCGCCCAGTAAGGAACCCTGAAACAGTAAACCTCACACGTGTCTGGCAGCAGGGCAAGGGCAAACTTCACGTCCTTTATCTGGCTTCTCTTTCCTCCACCACACAGGTCCCTTTGCTCCCTAAGTTGCTGAGAAGAAAGTGGAGGTACAGGGTGGCTTTTCCCAAGGCAGTGCATAAGATGAAGGATAGCTACAGAAAGGGTCCTGCACCCCCACTCCCATAGTAAGCTAGTACCCAATCTGAGCCTTCTTTCCCTATCCTGTGCTCACTCATTTATGCCCCAACACTTCAATGAGTGGAGCATGATCTTTATGCCCCTGTCTTGTCAAAAGTAGAGTCCAAATGGCTAGAAGATGCTAGGATGGATTGTAAGTGGGCAGGCCCCTATTTACGATTGTTAATGAGTGACAAAGGGGAAAGGAAATAGGTCACAAACTGAAAAGCTCCTGCTTGGGTGGCAGTGGGTTGTTTGTTGTTCTTGTTATAATTACTAGTATTAGTATTTTTAGTTTAGTAATGATGGGAAGCACCTTTTGGTATCCACTCACTAAACCATGGGGGTGCACGAATCTGTCCCACAGGATCAACACCTCTCCCTCCTTTGCCTTCCCGGCTGGTGGGAGGCTGGCATGTCTCACCACCCCCTGGGATGGGTACTCCACAAGTGACAGCCACTTGCCCAACATTGTGCTTGGGTCTGCTGCAGTGCAGGGGTAGTTTGCACAGGGGTTGTTACTCACATCCATGTAGTTCTTCAAAGTCTCCGGAGTGGGCTCACCCTCCTCGGCAAAGCCCAGCTTGTATTTGATGGCCTGGGTGATGGCGTTCATATCTGGGATCTCACTGCCCGCCTCTCTCAGGATCCGCCGCATGGAAGGGAACTTGGTCAGGGGGATCCTGTGTGAGGACGGCAAACAAACACCCGTTAAAGGGGATGTGTAGGCGACAGACGCCTCGGGAAGGGGGGCAGCAGGGCTGCACTCAAAACAGGGGACGCGCCAGTATGAGGTGGGTGAGGTTTGGGCTCCTGCCAGCACCGTACGCTAGATCCCCCTCGCTGTGCTGGGTGCAGTGTTTTTCGCAAAGCCGGAGGATAGGGGGAAAGGCCGGGGGGCTGCCAGAGGTCACCAGGTGTCGGGGCAGCTAGGCCGAGGCCCCTCCATGCGCAAGATGTGTGGGGGGGTGTTCCGAACCTTCCCCCCCTTGTTTTGATGGAGGGGGAGCCACCCCCTATGGAGGGCTGTGAGAGGAGCTCGGAGGCCACCGCTGCAGCAACACCGGGGGTGCTTTACCCATGTCCCCCCAGCCCGGGGGGCTCAGCAGCCCGTGATGAGACCCCTCGTCTCACCTGATGAGGGCGGCGCAGGACCCGGCCAGGGCGAGCAGCAGGAGGAGGCCGCGGGGCCCCATGGCGGCGGTGGCGCTGGTGGCGGCGGTGGCGAAGGGTCAGAGGCTGGAGGTCCCGACGCTGAAGAGGCCGCGACGCCGCTCCCGCTTTCCGTGCCTGTTTTTGTAGGCAGAGCGGGCCCTCTCCACGGATTTCTGGAGTCAGCTGACGGTCTAAAATTGCAACTGCCGGCGTCACGTGAGGGCGGGCCGGGGCGGGGAGCGGGGCCGGGGGCGCCGCCTCACGGCCCCCCCGGGCTGACCCCCGGCGCCTCGGGCCGTGACTCAGCCCCCGGGAAAGGGGAATAAACACCGTGAAATCAGTCACGAGATGCGTGCCTGGCCGCGCGTGCTCCTTCTGGACTGCCTTTAACTTCCTTCTTCTGAGTGGTTTTTTTTTTTTGTTCTTTCCAGGTTTTCTGGCTTTTTTTTCTCCCCGGGGAATGGAAGTGGGGGACACCCGACATACGCACAGCCCCAGGCAGCAGACCCCGAGTTCTTCGCAGGGCTCGGCTGCTCACGGACCTCGGCCACCCACCCGCTGTCACCACGGGGGTTTCATTGTGCACTACCGCCCGGGGGGTCGTGGCAGCCCCCCAGGCCTGTGTTTCTCCCTGGCCCCAGGACACCTCCAGTTTGGGGGACTCATTCCTCCGAGCTGGGCGTTTCTGGGGAAGATGGGCATAACCTAGGCCACAACTTTTTTGGGAGGCGTGGTGGGAGACCGGGGCGGGGGGATGCCAAGCCCTGTCTACCACCTCTCAAAATGCACTGTGGTGGTACTGGGCCACTTGCAACCATCGAGACCGATGCTGGTGCAGGGCAGAGCTTGGGGGAACACCGGCCACCAGCAGTCCCTGAGGTCTGCCCTTCCCTCAAAATGCAGACTGAGCATCAAGGACTACTGGGATGGGCTCTGCCACCACCGGGGTGTCATAACAGGGTCCAGAGGTGTCACCCCACCAGCTCAGGAGGCAGTGGCCTCAGCTAATCTCTGTCCAGTTTGCCCCAACTGAGCTCTTACAGAGCCACGAGACCTGCTGGAAAAACAATAAAAATTAAATCGGATTTACAGACATTTTCCCTTCCAAGTCCTGAGGGCTGGGGGGGCTTGTTTTCTGCTCCTGTTTGTGCCCAGTCGTGGGGATGGGAAAGCAGCAGCGTGTGGGACGAGCTGGGCACTGCTGGAGTGGGGGACCCCTAGCTTTGCGGTGGGATTCCTGTCCCACTCCTGTCACATTCATGTTCATGCAACTCCTGGAAAATTGCTGAGTCATGTCACTGGCACCTCACTTGCACCATCTCCTTCCCATATTCTGTCTGTAAGCCTCTTCCGTCCTCTCATGGCCTCATACAGGATCCTGCTGCCCTGGGTCCATGCATGCCACCCCCCAACTGTCATCTGTGCCGAGTATTTTTAGGGGGCATTTCTGCCCTGGGCTGTATCTTGTCCCACAAGCTCTCCAAATTGCCACGTCTTGGTCAAGCTGATGGGCTTCAGGAAACCTGCCGCCTCCCTGTGGGCTGCCATTGGGATGAGGCTTTCTGGAGCGATCGCTAGAGGCATTGGTTGAACCTAGTGGGTCCCGTTATTTCGGCCAGCACCTCCTTCCCTCCTGCCCCTGCGGGTGTGTGGTCAAGCTGAATGCCACTGACCATGAGTCAGCAAAACCGTTGCTCTCCCGGTCCCGAGGCACTGCGTGACTCAGCAAAACCCTGCGTGGCTCATTCGGGCAAGGGGCCAAGGTGTAGCGGGTCCCCAGCACCTCTAGCCTGACCCTAGAGGCTTCGCTGCTGCTGCTGCTGCTGCTGCTCCTGCTGCTGCTGCTGCTGCTGCGGGCTCCACCTTGCAGGTCTCCTCCTCTTGTCCCCCTGGATGCTTTCGGGCAGGAGTGGGTCAGACATAAACCAACCCGACCGTGGCCCCATCCAAGCAAAGCCACCCTCCCCAAGGGCTCTAAACCCCTTTGCAAATGTGCTTTGCAGACAAAAAGGACAGTCCTGATGCCAGGCCCAGGCCTCCCCCACATCCCTTATAGGCATTCCTGGAGCCTGTGGCAGAGCAAGCGAAGTACCAGCCCTCCTCCCTTCTCTTTGAAGTGGCTGGGAAACTGTAGCTGGCCAGGCAACCTGCACCTTGGCCCCCAGGCTGGAGCACCTATGGCAGCTCCTCCTCGAGTGTTTCCAGTCTGGCCAGTCTCTGCCAGAATCCCGTGGCTCTGAAGTGGGCTCCAGTGTGCAGGGATGGGCTGGTGAGGACAGCATGCCATACTAGTCATATACCATCACTCAGAGCACAGCAAAGTGCTTCAGCAGAGTAAAGAACTCTGGACCCAGGCTGTGTCTGGGTTTTTCTGATTCCAAGGGATTGAAGGCAAACTTTGCTGTTATGAATGAGCCTTTGCTTGAGCTTCATGGTAGCAAGGCTTGTGTCCTCATCTGGGACTGCTCTCGTACCAGTGCAAGAGGGTCACTGCTTTTAGAGTTGTTCTAAGTAACTTACATGTCCCATGTTCCCAATGGTTTATTGGGAAAAAGGCAGAATGGGGCTGTGTCAGGGAATGTTACAATACCGATTCTCTCCTAGGTGCTTGCAGGATGGGAAGGGAATGGGGGTCTTATCCCCAGAGTTTTTTATCTGTCTCTGGCCCTTGGCACCAGTGGTTTTGGAGCTGACCCTGCAGTGTGTGCATGCCGGGGGGCCAGTGGCTCCAGCAAGGAGCCAGGATTTCTGCATTCAGGCTCTCTCAGCACCTCTGTGGAATGTTTGCCCTGATGTTAAAGCCTTGAGAGGTACAGTGGGTATGTTTAACCAGGAGCTGGGAGGATGTCTGGGTATTTATAGGCTGGGACCATGAGAGTTGCACCATATTATCTTAAAAAGACAGAGTGGCATGAGCCTGAGCTTAGGGGTTTTTACACATTTTTCCTTGTTTGTGGAGCAAACAGGGAGTGCCATGGCTGAGGCATCTAGAGAACGTGTGAGATGCAGTGGAGGGATCTATCCCTCCTTACTCCTATTTTTGTCACAGTGGATGAACCCATTTCCTTGTCTCCCTAGCCCCTTGTATCCCCCGTGGTTCCAAGGGGTGAACCAGAGCATTGTCCCCTGCAGCCACAGCTGTGGGCGTGGGGTGACACGCCCCTGGGGCCCGGCCATGCTTTCGCAATCTCGGTGCCTGCTTGAGAGGATTCCCGAGGTGGGGTCAAATGACTCAGCTTCAGTAGCTGCAGTTGGGAAGAGCACTCCAGCTCTGGGAGACTGGGATCTCTGCAAGTGACACCTGGGTGTCCCACCTGCCCTTTGTCACACAGGCAGGAACCTGATGCAGCTTAGTTTATAAACATAGAATCCTTTAGGTTGGAAAAGACCCGTGAGATCATTGAGTCCAACCATTAACCCAGCACTGCCAAGTCCACCAGTAAACCATGTCCCTAAGTGTCACATTTGCATAGCTTTTAAATGCCTTTGGCGATGGTGATTCCACCATTTTCCTGGGCAGTCTGTTCCAATTCCTGATCAGCTTTTCAGGGAATAAATTTTTCCAATACCCAGTCTAAAGCTCCCCTGGCACAACTTGAGGTCATTTTCTTTCATCCGGTCATCTGTTACCTGGGAAAACAAGCCCTCACCTCACTGCAGTCCCCTTTCAGGCAGTTGTAGATAAGGTCTCCCCTGAGCCTCCTCTTCTCCAGGCTAAAGACCCCCAGCTCCCTCAGCTGCTCCTCATAGGACTCGTGCTCCAGACCCTTCACCAGCTCTGTTGCCCTTCTCTGGACGTGCTCCAGCACCTCAATGACTTTCTTGTAGTGAGGGGCCCAGAAGTGGACAAAGGACTCGAGGTGCAGCCTTACCAGCATCCAGTACAGGGGACAATCCCTGCCCTAGCCCTGCTGGCCACACTATTTTTGATACAGGCCAGGATACCACTGGTCCCCTTGGCCACCTGGGCACACTTGCTCATGTTCAGTTTCAAATGCCTTATTTTTGGGGGGCTCTAGCAGGTCTCCCATGTGAAGTTTGGCAGCCCTCTGCCAGCGTTGCTACAGTGGCCTCTTTGTCCTTACACATGGCTGTGTGTTTGCCTTCACCCTTTCCTCAATGTTTTTTTCCTAAATTTATTTATCACAGTGGTACCAATGTTGTGAACTGTAATGACCTGCAGAGCAAGGAAAGCTTCAGCTCAGAGATGCAGATTATTTTTTGCTCAGCTGTGGGTAGTATTTTTAGAGGACATCTTCAAATTTAAAAAAATGCATTTCTGATTTTGAAGCTCGTTGCTAAAAGAGAAAACTGTTCTCCCATCCGAGCTGAGCAGAGCCTACGGGTACACAAGCCTGGGCAAGTCTGGTTTCAAACACTCTGCCTCTGCTGGTGCTGGTGCTGGTGTGAAGGTACTGGATGCAGCTCATTAGCGGAGCCTGATTCACCATCTCTGAGATCCCAAGTGAAGCAGTGGTAACTTTTTCCCGGCACGGTGCCAGGACTTCGCCCACGCCATCTAAACTGATGTACAATTTGCAAGGTGAGGGTGCGTTTTGCAGTGGCACCGGCACATCCCAAACTACACCCTTTTTCAGGGTAACACCCACAAAAGCAAGCCTAAAAGGTGGTTTAGTAGCAGCTCCGGGTGGTGGGAAACCTGGGAGCAGAGGAGGGGTTGCACTAAGCAAAACAAAGTGACTCACACAAGCCCTGGCCATGTGTGTCCCAGTGCTGTGGGCACTGAGGAAGATGTGCTTGGCATCATGGGTGGTGGCAGTCCCCAGTCCATTCATGCCGGCTGGCTGGGGCTGGTTTGGAGGCAGAGCTGGCCAGCAGCCTGCTTAAACATGTTCTGGCTGCCATCATGGGCTGCAGTGACCTTGGGGAAATGCTAAGTGGAGTTGCAAAAGGCCAAGGCTGGGTGGTATTATTTGCCTTGATGTCCCTCACGCTGCAAACCGTGATCTTGGCGGCGGGTGAGGGTGGCTCACTGGTGGCTGTGTGACACAACTGGATGTCATAACAGGCAGGAGCCCTGAGCATGGCTCCATCCTCATCAGGGCCATTTGCAGCAGCCTTCGAACATGGAGTGTTTTCATCACATCTTGCTTTTCCATCTTTTCCCTAGCTATTTAAAAACAAAAACCAGAAAAGATTTTGTAAGTGAAATATACTTATGGTCTTTAAGATTGTGAGCTGCTGTGGTGTCTTCACCAGGGTTTACTTACATACTACCTTGCCTCAGTGGGTTGCTGTCAAGCTCGACATTGCCTGTCCCTGTGTCCCACGCACTTCATGGCCCTGCCCAAATCCTTGCCGCCCCCACACCGCCTGCCCGTTCCTGACCCTGCTCGGCGTTGGATGTTCTTCATCATCCCTTGGCCCATCCTCCCCCACGGCTAGTGACACACCTGGCACCCACCTTGGGGAGGAGGGGACCTGCCTCTCCCTGGCTGCTGGCCCTGTCTGCTCCTCGGGGCAGGGATCTCGTGTTGTTTGCCTCACCAAAGTTATTTTGCAGCAGGCTGAAATTGCCAGGGACGGGCAACAACAATCCTGGCAGACGCTGGCAGCAAGGCAGTGTGACCCGCGGCTGACGGGATGGGGTGGTAAGTGGCAATGATAGAATTGATTCATCCCCACCCACGCCAGGATGTGATGGGGAACACAGGGACCCAACTCACCTTGTCACCACCTTGAGCAATTCCTGCTTCTGTCCCCTATGTGAGCCTGGGGATGGGGGCTATTGGCATGCTGGTGGGGTTTCCATCACGATGCAGAGAAGTGCCTCCAGCCACATCCAAGCACACATTTCATTTCCTTTGCCAGCACTAGATGTCATTTAATTATTTCCTTTAGTTTTCAGCAGAAGCTGCCCTAGGACAACCATCATTTATACAATCATGTCTCCTCCATGTGACAAAACACTGAAGCAATTGAGACTTCTGATCCTGAGAGGAGTGTGGGCTCAGAAAGATGAGGGTCAACACCCCATTGCAACCCAAGGATCAGCTTAAAAGTTGCAATATGTTTTCTTGGAGTGGGAGCAACCAGCTCTCACCGGTGATTTGGTGAGTCAGTCTGTACCTCCTGGGGCAGTTTCTGGCTGTGTCAATATTTCCACAAAGACTCTGAATTCTAATTTATTGTCACCTTTCTGCTAAGCTCCATCTTTACTTCCACCACAGCCACTATTTTCAGTGTGACTGCCTGGGGTTAAGCTCTTGAAACCAGTTTTAAGTATGTCGGCAAACACAGTCTGTGGCTTTGCACACCCTCTCTCTGACCTTCTACATGCAGAACAGCCTGTTAATAATTTTTTGCAGCGTGGGATGTGGCATCTCGGCCTCTCTGGCTGAGAACTCCTGAGTGTTTCTCAAGGTACACTGCCACTAGGGTGACTTAGGGTTAGGGTTATGGTCAAAAATGTAAAGATGCCATGCTCAGTGCTCGTGACCAAAGGTGCTTGTAGGTTAGGGAGGTGTGGGAGCATCCTTGGCAGACACCGCAGCTGCGCCCAGGTCCTGCAGCCTCTAGCATCCTCTCCCTCTGCAGCCAGGAGTCAATGAAGCTGAACAGCTCGGACACTGCCACTGCAGATCTCTATTAGCAGATAAATACCTGCCAATCTTCCCTCTCTGCAGTACCACCATTTCATAAAACCCTTTCTCTTGCTTAGCACTGAGTTGTTTTGTTTTTAGCATTGCAATGCTAAACTGACTGGTGCAGTGAATGGGGGATTAAGGGCATGGTCCTGGGCAAAGGTTTCCCACAACTCCTCGGGGCCAACCGGCTGCAGCCTCTGATCCCTGGGGTCACGCGCCCCACCCCGAAACAAGGCCATTGTTTGCCATCACTGGCAGAACTGGGCCCTGCAGAGGAGGCAGCTGGCCTGCCTGTGGCTGAGCTGAGTAGGGGCCCACTTCCTTCTCTGGACCAGGAGGGTATCTCAGAGGGGAACCCAGACACCAGGCAGCTTTGGCTGGGGTTGCGGGTGGTTGTTGGAAAGCAACGGTCAGAATCGAGTGCAGGTGCTCAGAGCCCCCTTTGCACCCCTTTGCACTTCTTTTCCCAGAGTGGGAAGGTGTGAAACCCAGCAGGGTTCAAAGGCAGCCTATCTGTGGTGGTGACACGGCAGTGTGGTCTGCTCCTGCCTTGCCCTTGCCAGCAAAACCTGAAATGAGTATCAGAGAAGCATGCCATGACCAGCCCTAGGAGCTAAACCCTCTTCAGGCTGCAGCAGCAGCACGAGACCCTGGGGCATCAGCAATCCCTTGAAGGAGGGAGCTTAAGATGCCTCAGAAAGCCAAAACCTGAGGAGCATCCTAAGCACTAATGAACTTATTACACAGATACCTCTAAGACAGAAACAGCAAGTTTGTCCTTGCAGCAGGGCATGAAGCTGCAGCAGTCCTTGACAGAGGGTGTTTTTGATGCTCCATCTTTGGAGCAGGACAGAAAAGGGCAGTTTTTGATGGCGCATCATTGGAGCAGGGCAATAACGGCAGTTTTGATGCTACAAGCTTGAACCATGGCCTGAAGCAGCTGTACTTGGCCCTGTATGATGCAGCCCCACAAGCCCCGAGTTTCCTTCCTTTTTTCCCATTTTGGGCACGTTTTGCCCTGTCATCCCCCACTATGCTGACAGTGCTAGAGGAAGGCATGTGGTGCTTTCCCCCTGCCTCAGCATCCCACGCGCTGCAGCAGCTCACGTGAGCCTGTTCCCACCACCCTTGACTCAGCTAAATTCCTCTTACCCAAGGCGGTGACCAAGCTTCTGCTGGCTCCATCCAGGCACTGGTAAATGTGATGGGTCAGAGTGGTGGAGGATGCCCAGGACCACTGTCACCCCCAGCTCTGGGTCCATGTCCCCAGCACCAGCTGCCATGGAAGCAGCCAGCCGTGTGTGGTGGGCAGGGCTGAGGGTGGGCACATGGACCACCGCACTGAGCCCACTGGTATCTGACCTGCACAAAAGCGGGACGAATATCTGCACTGCTTACTGGGCATGTTTGGAACATCCTGTAATTAATGTTTGCTCAGCTGACGGCTGCTTAGCATTATTAGCAAATGATGAGTGGCTGATGTTGTTGATGTTGCTACCTCTAAACATCTAATTTCAGCATCTTCACTGAGCAAAAGGGCCAGGGGCCAGACGGCTGGTGCCAAGACCCTGCCAGGCTTCTTTGGAGGTGGCTTCCTATCAAATCCATGCACATGGGCATCCCTGCCCTGCCCTAGCAGCCCCGAGTTTGGACCCACATAGTGGATACAATGGCAGGGACAAGACCTCTGCCAGTGGCATGGCAGGGCCAGCAGCTCCCCTTGCTAAGGCAAGAAGTGCAGAGTCCCCATGCTCAAGGTAGCAGGAGTGAGCTTGGAGACAGACACCAGAGGACATTCAGGGGCCTAATCCAAAGCCCACTGAAGGTTTATTGTGTATTTAAGCCATTTTGATGAACATGTCTAACACCTGATAAATAAATGAATGTGTGTAAAGGAGCACTGAATTATCCCACTCTTCCTCCCACACTGCTAGACACAGGCATGAGGAACAAGCATGCACACTGGGATGCTTGTTTATTTATTTATTGGGGGGAAAAAAGCTTTGGTTAGAGCAACACTTGTGAAGCCTTTAAAAATAATTATTTTCTGATTACTACACTGAGATTAAAAAAATGAAGCCAGCGTCATCTTTATCTCCTCATCTATAATCTTGCTGCCGCCTGAGCAGCCAGTTAGTGTTTTTTTATGAGGCGTTTCTGTACAGCTGGCAGAGATTTGAGGTGCCATGTCCCCAGGCAGCACAGTGGCCTCAAGTGGCAACTCTCATCCAGCCCTGCGGAAAGAAACCTGCAAGTGAACCTTGCAGGTTCCTTGTTCCCCAGGAAAATTAGGAGTCCAAACTGCCAGAGGAGACGCATCCCTGTATGAGGAGTGGTGTGATGTCAGGCAGGGAACCGAGCACACCCACGTACCCCATGTGCAAGGAGCAGTTGATCCTGAGACCCCCACCCATGCCCTCCACCCATGGCCCTGAAGATCCATTTAAGGTTGGCCACAGCACTCAGTCCTGCCCCAGCCCCTGTAGTGCTGGTCTGCAGCCCTGGCCCCTCCATGGCTTCTGCTGCAGGCAGCCCATCTCCAGTGCCCTCTCCTGGTGGGACACTGGAGCTGTTCCGTCCCCTGGATGGACCTCGGTGCTGGGCTGTAGCCTTGTCCCTGTCTTGTAGCTCCAGGAGCTGGGTGTCCTACAAGTCTGTCTCCTAAAAGCACTCTGTGAGCAGTGTGCATGCCTAAGGAAAGCTGTCTTGTGCTCTAATCTCTTTTATGAGGAGGAATAGCTTGGGCTTTCTTTCTTCAACCCATTTACCCATTTCTAAAAGATTTGTAGGTCCTTTACAGTTTTGAAGTCTTTCTCCCTCTTCTGAGTTTGGCTGGAGTTGCCTGAAGCGCACATTAGCACATCAGTCTCCTCAGGAAACCAAGATGAGTGTGTCTCATGAGGCAGGGTCTTGAGGGCTCCCTTTAGGCAAAGATCCTGAAAATAAATCATATAATCATAGAATGGTTTGGGTTGGAAGAGACCTTAAAGATCATCCAGTTCCAGCCACCCTGGTGTGAGCAGGGACACCTTTCACTAGATCAGATTACTCAGAGCTCCATCCAACCTGATCTTTAACACTCCCAGGGATGGGGCATCTACAACTTCCCTGGGCAACCAATTCCAGTGCCTCATCACCCTCACAGTAAAGGATTTCTTCCTAATATCTGATCTAAACCTGCCTTCATTCAGTTTGAAGCCATTCCCCCTTGTCCTGTCACTACATGCTCTGGTAAATAGGCCCTCTCCATCTTTCCTGTAGGCTCCCTTCAGGTCCTGGAAGGCTGCAGTTAGGTCACCTTGAAGCCTTCTCTTTTCCAGGCTGAACAATCCAAATTCTCTCAGCCCTTCCTCACAGGAGAGGTGCTCCATCCCTTTAATCATTTTGGTTGGCCTCCTCTGGACTCAGCTCAACAGGCTGATGTCCTTCCTGTGCTGCTCCATCTTGGTGACTGTCTGAGCACAGCCAAAATTAGTGGTTTTTTCTTGCTTCCTTCAGCTTGTGTGTGTGGAATTAGCTTCACTTATTTCTTTGAGAAAAGTCCCCAGGTCCTATGCGGCAGATGGGTGTAGTCCTCAGTGTCACAGCAAAGGTGTCCTTCCATCCTGGAGCAGTTGTGTCTTTTGGCTTTATCCTAAGATGCAGAGGACCTCTTATTAGGAGCAGAAATATGCATCAAGCTTTGCATGGGAGTCCATGCTCTCGTCCCCTTTCCCTGAGATTTGCTTGCTGCACATTAGGAGATCTTTCCTTCTCCACCAGAAGTTTTGCCTCCAACTGACCCAGTCCCATGCTCCTGGGAGGGAGGACTGCCAGCCTGCAGCCCATCAGCAGCAGGAGGGGACCCAGGCAGAGGGTACTCCCACATTTTGAGCCCCTAGGATGTTATGAAGCCCATCATCAAAGAAAATGTGAGGCTGGATCTGGGCGAGGATGGGGCCCTTGGGAGCCCCATCCATGAAGAAAGCCTCGTCGATGGGCAGACCCCATTCCCGGAGTGTCTTGATGGCTCGGATGCCCATGTCCCGGCCACTGCGGGCTGTCACCAGGTAGGTGCGGATGGGGGACTTTTCCTGGCCAAACTTCTTACGCATCTTCCCAAGGTGCATGGCAAAAGCCTTCAGGGGACCCTGGAAGCACAGCAAGACAGTTGGGAGTGTGTGGGAAATAAGGAAACACCTACTCTGCCTGTACAAGCCACTTGTTCATCTTCCAGGGTTTCTCAGGGCTCTGCAGAGCACACAATGCCTCTGGGCTGCAGGACCGGGCAATGCTGGGACTGGTGCTGTGCACTGCGGTCCCTGGGAGGAAGGTGAGCCTTGTGGTGCTCATCCTAATCCCAAAGTAACCAGCAAGGTACATCTCAGCAAGCAGTGCCTGTGGGTCTGAGTCCTGAAGGGACTTGGACAGCAAGAGGTCAAAGCCTACAAAAGGTGATGTTGGGATTAACCACAATCCTAGATATTTAGGAGCTAATGCTTACTTATAGGAGATAACAGATCCATTTCCAGTGAGACTCCAGATCAGGCCCACACCAGGGACTGAGTAGTGGATGTATAGGGAATCTGTAAGGATTTGTGCTTTTTTGACTGCTTATGCCAAAATCCTAGTGGGAGAGACAGCAGAGCCTGTGGGCACCCATGGAAGCGACGTGGCATGCTCACCTCTCCTATGGGGATGGCCTCCATTGCCCGCTCATACTGCACTGCCCCCTCCAGGCCCTGCTCCTGGAAGATCTGGTCCGTCTCGTTGGAGAAGAGCACAGCATCCCCGTCGAACACCACGCGGAGTGGAGTGCTGGGGGCCTGCACCTCTTGCTGGAAGACGAGCGCTGCTGAGACCCCTGTGAGACAGAGCAAGGTGGGGTCAGGAGGGACATCCCTCCCTGGGGCAGCTCATGCACGGCCAGTTGCTCCTCATGCATCTGCTGCAGCCCTGTCCCACATCACCATGCCAGGGTCTCCAAGCCAGGGAGCTTTCTGGGGGAGTCAGCCCCACCTTTCCCTGGCTGTGTTATCCCCTGAGAAAGTGCTGCTGATCAGAAACCAAGGTCTGGGGAGATACTGAGGTGTGGTAAGAGATGGTGGGTGGTTGTCAAGGCATGAGCAGCCCTCCTCCTGGTGCTTGCTCACTCTGCCAAGCCTCAATCTTTAATGCCCAGATTTAGCACTCTGTGGTGTGAATAATATGGTCTGGCATCTCCACTGATTGGGTTAATTGGCTTAATTACAATCTCTTCCTACAAGCTGCTCTCTCCCCACCCTCATATGTGGACCCAGGCTCCCAGATGGGAGACACTTGTCAGGGCAATGATTCTCTCAAGGAGGTTCCAGGAATGTGCTGTGTAGTGAAGGAAAGTCCAGACTGCAGATGGCTTGCTCCTGACTTTGAAGGACGGTGGCCAACTGATGTGCTCATACCCAAGTGAATTAATAAGAAGGTGATTAACCCCATTAGAGGAGTTGGGGAGACTGCACTCCCTCCGACTGAGGTCAGGCATATGCTTACATCTATCACTGAGCACACAGGAACTCTGCATGTTCCAAGACAGCAAATTTCTGTAGCATCCTCACAAAGTCCTGGGAATCACTGATAAACTCTCACTGATGAATGGAATTGCATCTTTGGTTAGAAAGGCTTAAATGTCAGGCAGGGAATGACCAGCCCCTGGCAGACCTATGATCAGAATGATGCATAATGCAGTCAGTGACTTGTGAGGGCATCTGAGCAACCCTGGTGTGTTTGCAGACTACTGGTAAGGACAGAAGAGGAGACTGAAGTGTTCAGGACTGTACTGGTAATCAATGTGCCATTCACCCCTTGTCCCCGTGAAATCACAGGCTCTGGTGTTGTCTCTTGGTACTGAGCTGCTTGGAAAAAGTGTGGTGGGTTTGGGGACATGGGATGGAAGGGAGAACGCACCTCTCCGGAGGGCGTTGCAGACATCTGTTCTGTCAGCTGAGAGGAACAGCTTGACGCCGTGGGACTTGAGGTACTGTGTAGAGTCCTCATCACTGACGAAGCAGAACTTGGAGATCTCCAGGCCTTCAGGACAAGGGATATGAGTGAAGTCTTATGGAGCAACATCCTCCTCACAGCCCCCCACTCCCTCCCTCGGTCTTGGTGTGCTTTGCTGCAAGAGCTCAGGGCAATGAATTTCCCAGTGCTGTGTGGGGAACCTGCCTGTGTTCTTGCTGCATCTTCTTGACCTGTTGTTGCTCCTCTAAAACTGCAGTTAAATATTCCTTCCACCCCTCCCTTAAATGAGCATTCCTCCTGACAGCACTCTGGGATTTAGGGTTTTTTTTAAAAAACTTTATTTATTTTCAGTACCTGCCCGAAGATGCCCGGGCCATGCAAAATGCTGCCAGACTTCCTGGTGTGAAAGATATGGCTGAAGGGAGCTGGGCTCCAACAGAACCCCTTCCCCCCTTCCCCTTGTATCCCTTCTCTCTGTTTGCCATTGATGATCCACTGTGGTGCCTGATCTGCTCTGCAGCCTCCCAGGGGAATCAGGTACCACCAGGGATGGCTCTCCCTTACCATAATGCTTGGCGCTGTTGATGATGCGCACACCGCTCTCTGGGCTGTTGTTGGAGAGCACCAGGATGTCAAAGAGGTCCCTCTCTGCTGGGTTGCTCTCCAGGATCTTCTCGTTCACATACTGCACTGCCTGTGAGGAAAAGATGGGACTCTTTTAAAGAGGCATGACTGCAGTAGCTTTGGAGGGGCTCTTTTGCAGTTAAGGTTAGTGGTTTGTGCTGCATCTATCAGCTATGGTAAGGGTGGCATGTTATGGAGAGCCAGACAGAGGAACCATCCTGGAAAAGCTCAGGGGGAGATTGACTGGTCAGGAGCACAAGTCTCGATGCCCTGAGATCAGGCCAAGAGATCAGAACAGGCATAACTGCACCCCATGATGTGAGCTGAGACTTAAAGCTGGGAAAGTTGAGCTTTCGCCCCATCCTGCGAGTGCCTGCACGTGCCCCTAGCCAGATGTGGGGCTCACCTGGATGAAGGCAAAGGCTGTGCCTGGTGGTAAGGGCTTGTCCTGGTTGGCCTGCTGGTGCCTTGTGTACTCCTCCTTGCCCTTCTCCAGGTAGAGCTTGTGCTCCTCCTCCAGGTTGAAGATGGCTCTGGTGGTCACAGCAATGACCAGTGCTGTGCTGGGGTCTTTCTGCAGGACAGGGAGGAAAGAGTCAGGGGACAGCAGAGAAGGAGCTCGTGGAGGTGGGGTGAGCAGGGGGCACCAACCAGAGTGGTGAGGTTAGGTGCTGGAGTTATCACCCCTGTGTCACGGTTCCTGATGCCAGAGGTACCACACCCAGTCTTCATCTTCAGGCCACCAAGGATGGGGCTGGCAGTTGTGAAACCTTAACCTGTCTGATAAGTGCCACATGCTCCAAGGACAGCTCACACAGAGGGGATTGCTTCATAATTTTGTTGTTTGTGGGCATAGCACAGCCACAGTCATCTGTTCATGCTGAGCTGGGCACTGATGGGCTTCTCTGCACATACTGGTGCTATTACCCCTCGTTTGTGTCTGTTCTGGACAGTCGAATAAAGTCTCCGTGTATGTAGAGAAATTGCTGCTTTCTCCCTGGCTGCTCCAAAATTTAGGTGTGAGCAAATGTACCTGCCCAGTCCATGCAACTGGAAATCACATGGACCTCACTGGGACCAGGTTCCCAGCAGCCTTGGGACAGGACACCTGAAACCCATGTACGAGCAATTCAGGCCACCGCAGTTCTGGGCTGTGGTGTGTTCTCTCCTGCGGTGGCATTTCAAAACTTGGTTTGGAAATACAGGATGTGTGTTTTGTAATGAACAGCCTTTTACCTGTTTTACATTGGTGTTTATGACTGTGCTTTCCGGCTCTGCCATCTTCAACTTTCAGCCTTTAAGAGAAAATATAAAATTAAATGGACAGATTATAATATAGTCAATCTAGAGAGGAGAAGAGTAGAAAGGAGACAGAAAACATCCTACACACCAAGTACAGCAGCCCAAATGAACCTCTTTCTGCTGACAGTAGCTTTGCTCTGAGAAAAACTGTTCTAATAGTTCCAATTAAATGTGATGGAAAAGCGGTTTTTCAAACACAGATCACTGCTTTATTTTTATTTTTGTTTTTCTCAAAGAGTCTTTCTCTGTGTGGAACTGCCGAAAGCTGTTGTGGAGCTCTTTCCCAAGCAAAATAAGGCTGTCTTAAAAGCCAAAATAGGTTAGGTCTTATAGGTAGGTTTCTAGTTCACACCCTTGTTGCCTTTTTTGCTACTTTTGCTTGAACGGTGAATTTGTATCTACAAATGAAGGAGTTCACTGCATCAGCAGCTCATTTGCAGCTGTAAAAGGCCAGAGTAAACAGAGATGGGAGGTGAGGGCTTGGATACAGGCTGAGACCCCCATGATGGGGCTGGTCTGCCCTTCCACAGCCCTGTGAGCCAGTCAGGCCCTACTTGATTACTGTGCTGGGGGGCTGTGCAAGCATAGAGCAAAGCCAACATGCAGTGTAAAGGACAAGTCAGGGTCTCCACAGAGACCTGTATTTTGCCCCAGTTTTATTTAATTAATGTTTATTGTTCAGGGTCTGCAAAGTGTTGCCTGGGTCAATGGGAAAAACACTTGGCTGATGCCAGCCGTGAGAGCCACAGCCTTGCCATGCGGGGCTCAGTGCTTGCATGTGCGCTCCCCGGCTGCCCAAGGAGTAGAAAATCCTGCAGCAGGGCTACTCCCCCAGCCAGGGATGCCTGGAAAGCCAGGAGCTCCTGAGCATCCCTCTGCTTCCTCCACTCCATGCTGGGAAGGGGTCTCCTCCCAGAGAGGGTGGCAAACACCAGCCCAGCTGCGCAGGCAGAAGCTTTCCTCTGACACAATCTCAGCCACGTATTCTCTGAAAGTCAAAATTAAATGCAAGGAGACAACGGAGCTGAGTAGCCCTTCCCGGTGGGAGAATCCACCTCTAATTTCTGCTTCTCTCTTCCAAGAGCTGCAAACCAAGCCCGACTTCTCCTTTCCACCTCCCTGCCCCAAAATCCGCAGTGCTGTTCGCATACAGACACACGGATCTGCACAGGCACACGCCTCGCTGCGAGACCCCTGGAAAAAATTCCAGGCGGGTGCTGCTGGTCCCCGCAGCTCTTCCTACGGCTGCTTAGCAGGGAGCAGATGTTACCCCACACACACAGACAGGGTTCTGCTAGAGAGAAAAGCCCAAACTCACCCCGAGCGCTGCCTCTGCTCCCCGGCACAGTCTGTCCAGCGCCACCATCCCAACCCTGCCCAAGGTGCTGCTGTTTATATTTCCCCCGCCCGCGCTACAGGAAGCAGGCAGGAGCCGGGATGGGGTGCAGCTCCGCTTCCTGTCGTGCTGGGATTTGTAGGCGGCCAGCTGGTTGGCGTCGTGCCCCGGGCCAGACTGCATTTCCCAGCTGGCATTGCACAGGATCGTGGTCACCTGGGCCTGGCTTCGGACACAGCCGCGGTCACTCTGGGGAGGGAACTCGGCGCTGTTCCTGCTTCCGGAGCGCCCTCGGAGCTTGTGCTTAGTGGCTGATCGCTGTCCACAAGCCGTGATGTCTTATTTCTGCAGCTGGAGTATTTACAGCGTGCCTCTAGTCCTCTCATTTCCCAGGCCCTGAATGGTTGTATTTTTGACCGAAAAAATAGGGGTGCATGGTCCAGAGTGACTCGCAGCATATGCAAGGATGCGGGGAGAAAAGGCAGGTGCAGAGCGTGGCTGGGTGCGGCGCATTTGCAATTTTACTGCAATAGTTTTGGGTCTCTTTCCCCTTCTGTTCTGAAAGCCATCTCTCACATGCTGTCCTAAACAGGGTTGATTTTGGGGCTAGGATTTTACTTTTCTGGATAGGCTGTGTGGCACCCAGCCCTGTGTGGCTCATGGTGTGTGAATATTTCAACACCCCCTTTCTGTCTAAGAATGCGATTGGCAGGGATGTGGGGGGACAGGATGAGGGGAGGGGGGTTGACACAGGACTATCTTGCAGCTTTTCCCTTGCCCCACTGCTGGAACAAGGTCCACTGCTGCAGCCTGCCCAGCCTGGCTCCTGCCAAAGGAGACCAAAGTCACCTGCACTAAGGCTGGGCAGTTGTCCCCCTGCATGACACCAGGCTATCACCAGGATCACCAAATCTCCTCCCAAAATGTGAGAGGCCACCAGGGTCCTGTGCAGCTTGGTCTCACTGAGATCATAGAATCATAGAATGGTTTTGGTTGGAAGGGTCCTTAAAGATCATCTAGTTCCAACCCATTCCTCTATGAACAGGGATGCCACACACCAGATCAGCTTGCTCAGGGCCCCATCCAACCTGGCCTTCAGCTCTTCCAGGGATGGGGCCACAATTTCTCTGGGCAACCTATTCCAGTGCCTCATTATCCTCTGAGTAAAGAATTTCTTCCTAAGATCTAAATCTCTTCTAGCTGTCTCTAGCAACCAGCCTGTTGAAAAGGCTACTTATATGCTCAGCTTTTAGTATGCATATGCAGACTCCTTTTCCCTGGAGGATTTTAATATTCCCTATTCTTCCATCCCCATAATGCATTTCTCCTGTGCATCCCTTGGGACTTACAGTTTAGAGCAAAAAGTTCTCCCAAAGGTTTGCTGCAGCGTCATTCCTGCAGCATCATTCCTGCATCTCCTGCTCGTGAAGATGGTGCTTCTCTGAGCAGCAGGAGTGCAAGGCCCTTGTGAGTGGGGTTGTTTTTGGGTGGCTGAGGGGCAGCCCTAGCCCCTCTCTCGTGGTTGGGCACCTGCTATGGCAATGCCTTGGTGGCCAAGTGAAAATCTGGAAGGACTGGTGAGCCAGGGTGGTGGGGCAGAGCTGGGGCAGGTCTGGTTTCTGGGACATCTCCTCTCATGTCTACATCAGCCATTAGGCACTGGCAGTTTTGCAGTATTGCTCCCTGCTTCTAACACCACCCCAAATTTACATGGTGATAAGGCAAGTTTTGGGCAGACTTTGCCGAATTGGCAACAAAGGAAGAAGTTTACAAGCATAAATTTAATGCAATGGAAGCCTGTGAAATTGCTCCTGGCTGTGTGCCTGGTGCTTCTGTTGGCGCTGGAGGATGAAACCACCCAAGCAGTATCCCCTCATCCTGTCTGTCCTCCCTGCCAGGCTGGAGCGGAGCATTCCTGTTCATCCACACACACGTTTCGCAGGGCCTCACACCGTGCATGCCCTGTGGGCCAAGAAGCTGGGCTCCCCAAGTGCAGAGCTCACCAGGGATGGATGCAATCATGCACCCATCCCCTTGTAAGTGTCCATTCCCTTGTGATAAGTGTCTGCAGCCACACAGTCCGGCCCAGCATTGCTGCAGGGATAACTTGGAGAAGCTAATTACCCAGTGCATGGACCTGGGCAGCAGTGCCCTCCAGCTTCTTGCAGACAGGAGGGCAGGTTTTGCTTCCTGGTCCAGCAGGGAGTTCCCTGCTGGCTTTTCGCCTGCATGAACACTGCTTGGGTCAGCAGCGAGGTGGGGCCGGCCGAGCTGCTGGGGCCACCCGGTTCCTGGGCTGGCAAAGCAGACTTTCCTGTTTCGGCTGTGCAGTGCAGCCACCATCCCTTCTGCACCCTCAGCTGCGTGCCCGGTGGGGTCCCATCTCAGCCCACAACATGCCCCTGCCACAAGTGGTGGCTTGACTGGAGCCTGCGCAGCAGGGAAGGGAGACTGACGCTGGGAAGGATACCTGTCGGTAAGTCTGGATTTGGGAACCCAGTCACCACAGGGTGGGAGTGAGAATTAGGGTTCCCCCAGCCTCTCTTCCAGTAACATGGATGCTCGATGCTCCCTGCAGACTGCCCACTGAGACTATGCCTCCTGTGCCAGACTGCAGCCAAAGTGGTGGCTCAGTTCATTCTTCACGGTTGGGGTAAAGGTTTTTTTTAAACCAGGGTCAATGTTAGATTAATGTGACACAGCCTGTGGCAGGCAAAATGTACTGACATCCCTAATTCTGTGCTGGGTGGGTGCCTACTCGCCTGTGCTGTCCTGTCCACCCTTCACTCCAAAGCTGCAGCCTGGCACCTCTTAAATACCTGAGCGGTGCTTCGGGTGTCCAATGACACAGAAGTCCCAGGTGGCCCTGGACAAGTCATTTAACCTGCACCTCATTGTCCCAGCAATGATGCCGCAGGGATGACAGCAATTCCCACATCTCTCCAGCCCTATGCCCACGTGCAGCAAAGCTCACTGCTGGAAAAAGAAAGGGTTCTAGCTGGCTTTGCGGGTTCAGCGAAGGGAAGTGCAGACGTTGTTTCCTCCTCCCCGGGAAGATCCCCATGCAAGGAGCACCTTGGGATGGGCAGAGTGTGGGCAGAGCGTGGGCAGAGTGCCGGCAGAGCGAGGTGGAGTTGGCTGCTTGAGCAGGGACCCACGGGGACCCGGGGCAAGAGGCTGGGGCAGCAACAGGCACATACCTGCCAGCCCTGGCACCGGGGCTAGGTGCCACCCGTGCCGTGGTGGCTGCAGACCCGCTCAGCACGCAAACGGCTCCGGGCACACCTCTCCTGCTGACGCGAAAGGAATCTGGCTATGAGGAAGCATTCATGCTAGAATAAGAGCCTTGCCAGGGAGAAAGCAATGCTGTAAAACCATCCTGCTTTAAATTTGAAGCCTTCCCTTAGGCTGTGTCAGCATCGGCATGTGCACAGGCCGGACTCATGGAAAGTTTCGGAGCGGGTGTGACGCCAGCCTGGTGGCAGCACTGCCACCGGCAACGAGGGCATCAGTCTCGGAGCCAACCTTCCCACTCCTCAACCCTGTGACAGAGCCAAAAAGGGGTGTTAGCTGATGATGAGGCTTTCCTGGAGCTGAGCAAACCCTTCAGCTCATGCTGCCTGGCCAGATAAGAGCCAGCACAAAACGGCTCTTGGTTTTTGCCCTCTACAGCCAGGTGATTCCTCTTCTCAAAACGCCTCCCCCGACGCCCCTGATCTCTCCCCTTTCAGCAGGCAGACTTGCAAGGATATGAAGGAGAAGGCTATATGGGAGGGGCCGGCTGGCATGGAGCCCTCCTTGCCAGTGGCTCCCTCCTGCTCCATTTCACATCTCATTGTCAATGTAGCCAAGCTCTAATCACTTACCCTGGGCTCTGTATTTTAATTGTGTTTGCTCTCATTAGAGCCCTGAGCCATGGGCAGCACACGTGCTACTGGAAAGGAAATCCCCACCCTGTTAATTTTGCCTGTGTTCCCAGGTCACCCCAGATTAGCCATGGCAATGGCAGCCAGAAAAGGCAGGACTACGGCTTCCCCACACACCAGCATCACCACCACGGCTTGGCCGGGCTCCCTGGACAGCTGGCTTAGCTGGATCCCATGTGAGTACAGCGTCTCTTGCCCTGCTCTCTCAGGCAGCATTATCTGATGGAGCTGCTGGACTCTGAGGCTGTGTATTCACTTCAGCCTCCCTTCAAATTCCGTTTTCTAGTGGTCTCCATCAGGGTGGGAATACTGCAGACTGGTACCATGCTGCTTCAGGAGCAGAGGGTATCTTTGCTACCCATTTGAGGAATGGTCTTCAGCCACAGTCTCCCTGCGTGGGGCCTGTCCAGGATTCTAGGGGCAATTTTGAAAGTACAACTCCTTAATGCTGAAGCACCAGGAAGGGGCTGAAATGTACTCTGTATGTTTTGCTTGGTTTTAACTCTTCTATCCAACTCCGCTCCCTGAACATTGCACCAGTACCCAAATGGGCACTCATCACTGTGGCTGTGGCAGGGGCCATTCTCCTCCTTCTCTTCCTCATCTGCATCCTCAAGTGCTGCTGTAGCAAGAAGAAGCCCAAGAAGAAGGAGAGAATCAGCTTGTGCGCCATCAGCAACTCCACCACGACCAGCCTTGTGCGTCCTGCCTTCCCCTCAGTCCTACCTCCCTCCTCCCTGAGAGGTTTAATGCTGCACTGCCCAGCCCCAGGGATGGTGGGAGCACGGCATGGCAGGGACATGGCTGAGTGCATCCTGAGGATAATGTTGCTCTCTGCCGCAGGTCCAGCCTGAGATGGAGGACCTGGAGCGGGAAGTAGAGCAGAAGCAGCGAGGAAAGCTACAGTACTCCCTGGAGTACAACTTCCGCAAACAGGAGGTGGGGATGCTCATGGCCATGGCACAGCAGGGAAACAGCCATCCTCATGCATGGTCACTCTTTGCTGCCCACTGAGGTGGACGTACCCTCTCCCACTTGCCTGCAGCCTGCCAGCTCTCATGCCTGCATGGGGTGAAGGCGTTCCTCACTGTTGCACTCACTTCCCACTGAGCCTCCAGCTGCCTGACCCCATCCTCCTTCACCCGGTGACCTTGTGCCTCACTCCTCTCCAGCTGAAAGTTGGCGTGAAGCAGGCAGTTGAGCTGAAGGCCATGGACAGCGGAGGCACATCTGATCCATATGTGATTGTCTACCTAACGTCTGATATGAAGAAGAGATATGAGACCAAGGTTTACCGCAAGACTCTGAATCCCATCTTCAACGAGAGCTTCATTTTCCAGGTACAAACCAAAGCCAGTGATGTTTTTTGTCCCATCAAGAGTGTTGCATAGACGCTGCTCCGTGGGCAAAAACCTCTCCAGACAGGGAGATGATTATGCAATCAGGATTGGGAAATGTGAGAGAGGGATACCTGTTGTATCCATCCCATGGGGCAGGGGTGCCACTGAGGAGTGAGTCCAGGCTTTTGGGTCCTCCCCTGCAGGTACCCCAGGCTGAGGTGTCTGAATCCACACTGGTGATGCAGGTCTATGACTTCAACCCTTTTGCCAAGCATGACATCATTGGTGAGGTCCGGCTGCCCCTGGCCAGTGTCAACCTGCAGCATGTCATCGAGCAGTGGAGTGACCTGGCGGTGGCCAGTAAAGTGGAGGTTGGTCCTGGTGGGTGGGAGACTCTGCTGGGAGGGATGTGCTGTGGCTTGGCTTGCCACCGCTCCAAGAAACAAGCACTTAGGGGCAAGCATGAGAGCAGGGGAGACTCAGGAAACCTGGGGCCAGCCTGGTGCTTCAGCCTCAGGTGAGCTGGCTCCTCTGCCTGATATTAATTTCTGGTGTCTCTCCATCAGGAAGAGCATCTGGGTGAGATCTGCTTCTCACTGCGCTACGTCCCCAGCACTGGCAAGCTGACGGTGCTCATCCTGGAAGCCAAGCAGCTGAAGCGGATGGACTCTCATGGGCTCTCAGGTCAGTGGGGGCTGCTTGTGCTCAGACCTTCCTACTCCTGCCCAGGCCTCAGTGGTGGCAGCAAGAGCCGCAAAGCCTTGAAAACTCTTGGTGTTAAGACCTGCTTCCTGCTGCCACCACTGTATTCAGCCCTTGGCTGACTCCCGGCCTCCCCCAGCACAGACACTCCAGCTTTGGGCAGTGCTGGAGGTATCTCCCAGGAGGAGATGTCATGGCTGGATTGTACAGGGAGCTTGGCAGGAGGAGGTGAACTCTGAGGCGGCTGTCTCACCATGAGGAGTGACAAGTGGGATGCCATGGTCTCCTTGGGAATGGCTCAGGAAAGCTGTTTTGTGGCTGAGTTCTTCAGTCAGAAACTCATTTGTGCCAGGCGTGTCCTCTCTCTCCTCAGATCCTTTTGTCAAGGTGCATCTCATCCTGAACAGGAAGAAATGGAAGAAAAAAAAGACAAGTGTGAAGAAAAACACCTTAAGCCCTTACTTCAATGAGGTGTTTGTTTTTGAGGTGCCTTTCAGTCAGATCCAGGTGGGTTTCCCTCAAAGTGCCCAGGGCTGAGCAGGTCCCCACTGCAGCAAACCCCTTCCCACTGACCCTCTTTCTTGTGTCCCCCCCAGAATGTGGACGTGGTCATCTCCGTCTGGGATCATGACAAAGTGACCAAGAATGAGCCCATCGGCAAACTCTTCCTGGGCTGCCGAGCCACAGGCAACCAGCTGCGGCACTGGTCCGACATGCTGTCCAACCCACGCAGGCCCCTCGCCCAGTGGCACATCCTGCAGCCCCCGGAGGTGGTTGACAAAGCCCTGGGACTGAAGTCGCCCCTCAAGCTGCCCCTGCACTCCAGATAGTGGATGGTGGGCTTGTGGAGGAGTGAGGGGCTTCTGCTCAGCAAGCTCTAGACATGTTTGTCCCAGCTCATTGTCAGCAAAGAGGGGACTGGGACTCCTTCTGGCCAAGAGATGATCTGGCTGCTGGTGCAGCTCGTGCCCTGTGTAACACCTGGGACAGGGGAGCTCAGCATCCCAGGACAAGGCTGGACATGGAGCAGAGGGTGCTAGAGGGGGTGGCGTGGGCACAGGAGCCAGCTCATCCCAACTGCTCGTGGGCTGGGGGAGAAATACATTGAGCTTCAGGCTCATGCAAAACAGAGTCCATTGATGTTTGTAAAGCAGAGTGTTAACCTGTCAGTGGCATGGGTGGGAAGTTTCTTTGGTTGTGAATAACTTGGCGAGAAGCATGTTCTTGGAAAGGCTTTATGTGTCCTGTGAAGGCTTTTAAACAAGACCAAGGTATTGAAGAATGTAAGAGGCTTGAGAGAAGGAATACGAGTGGATGAGGAAGGTGTTGGAGACATAGGACTAGCTCTTCAGTGCCTCTGCAATGTGTGCTCTGTGTCTTGGTTAGAGGCTAAATGAGAAGCAATGTGGCTTCACACTTACCCATTCTCAGCCCATGATGATTTGTGCACACTAAGGTGTGACTCAGGCTCTGGGACTCACCAGTGACCATCCCCATGGACCACAGCGATGAAGATGCACAGTGTCAGCTCCATTCACCTCACATGGTCCTACAGGAGTGGCACAGCAAGGTTTGCACCTCTGGCACCTGGAGGTCCTGCCAGGGTGGAGGGGCTGAGGCTCTCGCTTTCACACTGTGATCACACCACCCTGGTAAAGGCTGGCTTGCAGCCCTCACGTCACTTCTGGGCAGGTTTCATGTTTAATCTGGGAGGTTTTTTGTGGCCACATGTCCTGCCCCGCCCTGCTTTGTGAGGCCTTGGTGTGGGGGCTACGTAAGTAAAGATCACTCCTAGAAGGATGAGGGCATCAGAGTGGTGCCCCTACATGCCCTTGAGTATGCTGCAGTTTGGGGTGGCTCCAGAGCAGCTTCTCTGAGCCATCTTCAGGAGAAATCTCCCTGCACTGGCTTAGAGGAGGAGGGAATTGCTCCTGCTCTAAAATACTTCTGCTACAAAGCAGCCACAGAACACAAGATCTGGGCTCATACTGTGGAATTTTGGCCCCAAAGACAAAAGTCCTTTTTGCCACAGGGAGCTGCAGGCACTGTGCTAATAGCTATTGCCTGGGCTCTGGAGGGGAGAGAGCCTGGCACATTAATGAAAAGCTATTAATATTAAAAAGCAGTTAATCTATGATTACCCAGAGCTCCACAGAGCGACTAACCAAGAGTTAAACAAACATGAAGCTGAGGAAGATTATGAAAAGTCTCGATAGAGATTAATGACCTGAGCTTAACCATAAAAAGCTGCTGCTGTGTCTGCCTCTTGATAAATATTCTCCAGGCTTCGCTGTGGCCCTGAGGAGGGGAAAAATGACAGGGTCGTTTTGAGATGACTGTAACAAGTGAAGTGTGGCTTCTGCTGGGGAAACAGCATCTGCTGGCATCCGCTAATGAGATGGAGGAGGAAATCAGTCACCTGAGAAAGACTTGTAAAGGGATGTTTTAAAGCCTCAGCCTTCAGTCTCAACCTTAGAATCAGCCTAGAACAGGCTGTGCAGAAGGGAACATCTCTGAATTGGGTTTGGGGTTCCAAATCTATTACCAGGTTGGTTTTTGGTGATGCTATTGTGGTGATTTAGGGCCATGCAGCATCCAGAAGGGCTTTTGGAGGTGTTTGGAACAGGCATTTCTTATTTTTGTTTGTGTGTGTGTGTACGTGTGCTTTTTCCAGGCCCCCTATTTTGAAGTCATAGCTTTGAGGTTCACTGCATAATTTATGGGGCTGGGCATAAAAGTATGTGCATATTAGTCCCAAAACAGATGCAGCTGAAGGAGGTGCAGAGACAGCCCCTCCTTGAGAAACGTTAGCCCCCATACCAGTGCCTGCCCTTTCTCTCTCCAGCTTTGGCCCTGCTCAGTGCCTGGATCACCAGTGCAGTGCTGGGTGAGCAGAGCTGGAGAGGGAAGCCCATGGTGCTTTTAGGGGAAAAGCCAAGGAACGTGGGAGTGAGCACCCAGCTGGGCTGGCTCTGGGCAACCTGGAGTGAGCCTTTGTGCAGTAAAACTCAGCAAACCGAGTTGTTTGTTCAGGAGGGAGAGGCGAGCAGGTGGGGATGTTCTCCACCCAGCTCCAGTTTTTAATGCACTGCCAAGGTCACTTTTCCCCTATGTCATCGTTTCTCGTTCTCAGTAAGCCTTGTGTGCTTATAGCATGGCTTTGAGCACTCTCCTCCTCTGGCAGGATCCTCTTAGTATCTGCTGGCAGCTGTTTGAAGCAGGGCTGGTGGATCTGGGCTTCATTTCATGCCTTATTTCACCCCAAATGAACACAGCCTGCTCGGGAGCCTGTTTGCAGGAAGGCAGACAGCCCTGTCTCGTGTGCAAGCCATCTCCTTTTCACCTCCCTGTGGCCTTGACGGGGGTGGTTGTCCCTCATCGATCAAAGCCAGATGTCTGAGCATCTTCTGCCTCACCAATGATCCTCCTGCACCTGGAGGGTGGAAGATGCAACAAGAAGAGAAGTAAAGGTGGGAGAAAACCAACTCCTTCTCAGTTTGTGTCTGTGCTGGATTCCCGTGTCTGCATCTAGAGGGCAGGGCAGTACGTGCTCTGAGCTGGGTCTCTGTGTCATCTGGTCTGTGGCCCCCATTAGAGCCTCACCAGCCAAGATTTCTTCTTCTGGAGTGTGTGAGAGGGAGAGAAAGCAGCGATGCTCTGCAAGCCCATTCCCATGGCTGCACAGCCAGTTGGTAGCCGTGTGGCAATGCTGGAGGCATCTGAGTGGCTTTTTCCAGGAGGCAGGAGCCAGCCCTTGTCTCATCCTGCACCACAGGGGCAAAGAGGGCTTTGCTGGTGGGTTAAGGGGGGCAAAAGCAGGTATCCAAAGCCATCCGAGGTGCCCAGGTGGTGGATGGGGAGTTTGTCTCTCTGCATTTAATTAGCAGCTTTGCAGGTCAGTGGCAAGGCAAAAAGCTTGGGCTTGGGCCAAGCAGAGGTCTCTTAAAAGAGACAAGAAGCACTGAAAATTGAGGTGTTTGTTTGTTATTAAGATTTATAATCTCAATTATTTACATCCAGATCCAAGACTTCTGACTTCCAGAAGTCCCTCCCAAAGTGAATTATTCCCTCATTCAGTGATTTTTTTGGTATTTGTCCCTGCACTCAAGGAAATCAAATGGGAGAGCTGCACAAGGAGAAGGCTGAGCCTCATATGTGCTTGTCACCAGTCGTCTGCAGTGAGACAAAAATGATTACAGGCTGTCATTGTTCGGCCTGGGTATGGGCTGGCTGTCCTCCAGCCACAGATTTTTTGGCTAGTCTTAGAGTTTTTGAGAGCTGGAGAGCATCTAAGCTCTTCTCACTAGGAGCAAGCATGCCTGTTTTATAAATATTCCTTAGCTAGCATCTTTATGCCTTGCAATTTTATGGGCAAAATGTGTACTTTTGTCATGCATGGGTTTATTTTTTAAAAGCTCCAGCTCCTGGATCATTATCCCTAGTTCCCTTTCTCTATCCCCTTTCTTCTACCCTTTTCTCCCCCTTTTTCCTCCTCCCTTTTCCCAGCCCCTTTCTCCTGCTCTGACTGCTGCTAGGGCTCTTTTATCTGGGGCTGTTCCTGCCCCAGGTTGGGCTTGTTTTGCTTCTGGATACAGAAATATTTTTTGGACCACTTTACATCTCAATGCACCTTGCCCTGCCATGGGCAGGAAGGGAGGGGTGGAAGCCCCAAACAGTCCAGTCTGAGAAACAGGAATAATAATGGGTGCACGGAGGTGCTTCCCAAAGTTCCAATTTGAACTTTGTGGGCAGACCTGGAATAAACAGACTTCTCATTTCTCCATATTTCAGGTCTAGGCAGGATGGAGCCAAGGGAGAAGCAGCATGAGGATTTCATAGCTTTCATGCTGCTGGGCAAAAAGTGCTCCCCAAAGCAGTTCGGCGTTCTGGGTGAATGGGTACCCATCAGTGATGACTTGTTGCATGTCAACAAGATGGGAATTTCTCAACCAGCTTTGCTGACTTCATAGAGAGGTGATGAAACCCCTGCAGGCACTTACTGCAACTCAATTTGAGAAACAAGCACAGAGTCAGTTAGGAAGAGGAGTTTAACTGAGCTGAAGAGAGGCCTTGACCTGCAAACAACCCAACCCATATTGTATTTTACATTCTGTGAGCAGGGAAGATGGTGGGTTTGCAAACAAGTGCTTCATCACCCTGCTCGCGAACACGGACATTGCAGATGTCCTTGTCTGAGCCTGAAAAGCTCTCTGTGGGAAATGGGCACTTTGAGTTGTGAACCAGTGCTTGCTGACTTAGTAAGAGAAACATTGAAAGAGCCAGTGAAGAGCCCACTGCCTGTGAAGGTGGTGGCTGTCTCACATGGAAACCAGCCTGCTTGGCAGCTGGTTTTGCCCTGGATAGAGAGCATCTTCCTCTTAGCTTCTACAAGTCAGAGCAGTTTAGACATAGAAGCCTGAATCTTGGCATGAAGGTTGTCACTTAAGACAGTTAAAACACTTGGCTTTGGTGTTCACTCTGGATGTGACAAAGGATATGTTCATATCTGCAAAGGGCCCTGCTGAAGGTTTCTCTGCTTTGGATGCACTCATCCCACACCACCTCCAACTTTTGCACATGTGCTAAACTCAGGTCTGCCTTCATAAAAGAAAATTAATGTCTCAGATACCCTGTGAATTAATCGGCTTTGGAGATGTTCTTGAGACATGCTCAGTGGAGTTGGGTGTTGAGTTTTCCTGGAGCAGCCCTCTCCTACTCTGAGCTCATCCCCTCCCTTCCCAACTCTGATTAAGAAGCACCTCCAGAAGAGCTTCCAGAGGCCCATCTCCTTGTAGCTGTCTTCCCCGTGGCTCTCTCAGTGTGTGCAGGTAGGTGAGGCTGCAAAGGGTCTTTGAAGCTGAGAGCTTTTTTTTGTAAAATGAGGTGTTTGGGGTCACACAGCATTTACAAAAAGCCAGTATGCTTGGAATGGATAAATTCTGGAGAATCATTCCTTGTATGGCTGCTGGTTTGCAGGGCAATTGCTGATCTTGGGGAGAGAAGAGCTTTGTGATTTATCAGTTTTTCTTAAGCTCTATGGCATTTTTTTTGAACTAACACCATGTTCTTGCTGCTGCTTTGTCTTGGCACAGAGAGCATGAAAGACCTTTTGAGAGCAAAGATATGTTTCAGCCATACTCATTTGAGCACACAGAGGTCTCAGCTTGTTCTCCAGACACGTTCTGGGTCATACCCTGGTCTTAACCAGGCTTTGAGGATGTGCAGATACATGAAGGATTGTGATCAGGTGTTGGGTCACTTCAGTAATACTATCCAGGGCCAAGCTGGGTGGAAATTCCAGAGGGATCACCTCCTGGACACATTAAATACTGAAGGCCTGGGCACAGACCAGTGCTGGTCAGAGGTGTTCACTTTCCAGAGGGCTGCCAACTCAGTCTGGGGTCATGGAGGAAGGGCCACACTGCGAGAGAGTCCAAGGTTTCTGGTCCTGGGTAGAAGTGAGAAAAGCTCCTGAGAGGAGTGAGGTTTGTGCCCAAGGCTGTGCTGAGAACCTAGTGATCCTAACCCTGGCTATGAGCACAGGCACTCCATCATTGGAGACTGAAGCCCCTGTGTGCTACCATGGTCAGAAGGGGCTTCATCCAGAGGAGTTTTCTGGTTTTTGCCCTCCCCGTGAAGCTGCTCTTCACCCCTTTGTGTTTTCATTTTGAAATGCTGCCCTTCCTCCAGGCTCCAGCTTGCAGTGAGCTGCAAACTCTTCCAGAAGCCCACACCAAAGAGTGCCCCTTTGGAGCAGAAGGGATCATTAAAATGCCTTGTTTCTCTTCAAGGCCAGTGTTTATATTGAAAGCAGCCATGTGTGAGTACTTATGTTTGTCCATAGGGAGTTGTTCTGTTCCTACAGGCACTTGTCACCACTAAACGTGGTGAGTATAAAAGTGAAAAGCATGAAGAGAAGGGTGGGGATATGGTATCCATAGTCCTCCAATGTGGCAAGATACCGTGGTCACTCTTCTTAGCGCCATCAGCAGGAGGCAACGACTGCTCCAGCAAGATTGGTCTGCATGTCTCCTTGCTCGTGCAGCTGGAGAGATGAGTTTTTGTAGTTTCACCAGTCCTCTCCTTTATATTGTTTGGCAGATGGAAGAGGCTGAGAGCAGAGGGGCAGTCTACAACATGGGGTCCCTGATGCAGGCCCACAGATCCAGTCCCACCCCTGGTCCTCCCCTGCCTTTTCCAGCAGACTCCCCTTCAAGGCCAAGCTCTCCAGTTACTTGTCCCTCTTTTTGCTGCTGTTGTGGGGCTCCGAGCCCAATTTCAGCCCCCTGCACCACATGCCAGCTCCAAGAAATCCCTCAGGAGGAACAAGAAAAAGCCACATCCCAAGGAACCCACTGGTCAGAAACCTGTGTGTTGCTCCTTCACAGGACCTGTCATCACTCAGATAACTGACTGCATCCACCTGGGGAACACTGACAGTGGGCAGGGGCTGTGCATGAACAGCACTGACAGCTTCATCACTGACATCTTCACTGACATGAGCTGCCTGCCCAACAACAGCAGCCTGAGTGTCATCTCCTGCCTCTGCCACGGAGAGGATTCAGCTCACACCTCAAGGCTGACATCCGGGCTCTGCTCCATGGAGATTGTCATGGAATGGGGCAGCTGTGCTTCTGAGACACTGATGAGTGCATTGAAGTCTTGCTGGAGAAAGGGACTTGTGTCTTCATCCACTGCTGGGATGGCTTCTTCTGGGTGCATTCCTCTAGCTGAAGTGGGGGGAAATGAGGGAAGGGAACAAGGTCAGATGCTCCTTAGGAAAGGTATCCAAATAAGAACAGTGCGTCCATTCCTGGGCCCCTGTGTAATATCCTCACTTACACCTAATATTCACAGAGCCAAACATCTCTCTGAAGAATGTCCTGCAGCTTCCTTATGCCTTCCTTGAGCTTTTCTGCAAGAAAGTTGTTACTTCAGTTACTTCATCACTCAAACATTTACGTAATTCTTTTGGAAACTTCAGACTTTCCTGACGTTAACCATGGCTTCTAAGTTTGACACGGATTTGTTTTTCCGTTCTTCCTTTTCCTCACTGTGTTTCTCCGTCATGGCATTTAAGTCTGGTGCCTCTTTCTTCTTCAGGGAGAGCTGCCCTACAGCACAACCCCTGTGCAAGGCAGCTCCATGGAAAGCCTTCTGCAGACTTGGAGGCTCAACCTTCTGCTCATCCTATTACCACACCTCACCATCCACTCCTCCCGTATCCTACAAACACTTCTGTAGGCCAATATTGTGTTCATGGGACTTATTTCTTTGAACTTCTTTCTTCCACTACGTCAGGCCAACACTTTCCTGTCACAAGGTGATAACCACACCTTTGTATTCTGAGCAGATCTCTTTTGCTGTGCTGCATGCCTGGACTCCTGGAGGTCCACAATGCCTTCATCTCACAGAGCTGAAGGAAACTCCCTGGCTGTGGGGAATTTTGAATGGAGAACTCCTCCAGTTGCGATTCCTCCACCAAGAGCTGAGCAGCTCTCTGGAGGACTGATGGGCCAGCAGAGGCCAGAATGTGTAGCTGCAGCATTTCAAAGGGACAAATCCCAAGTGGACCCAGCCTTGCCTGCCCTAGGGGTTTCTCCCTCCTCCATCTGCCACCACGGCAGACCCTTGCATGACACCAGCCCCATACCAAGGACTTGCTCATCCTTCAGCAGCATTTGCAGCACTACTTGCATGGTGCTGAGGGTGGTGAAACAGGAAGCCTGCAGCAAGGGATTTGCTATCTATATAATGTCTAGGAGGCTCCTGGAAAATATTGTCAGGGCCATGTCTGAATCAGCCTAAAAAACCCCGGCTGGAAGAGGAGGGAGCGCCTGGCCTGGGGGAGGAGAGCAGGAGCTGTTTGGGTCCCTGTCTCCATGGGATCCCCTACACACACACACACTACATGTGCTGTGACCAGGGCTGGGGAATATTTCCAGCTATGTTTCCACCTGCTTCTCCTTCAGATCCATGGAGATATGGGTCTGGGTCATCCCACGGAGGGGATTACGCTTTTTACTGTCAGCATGGGGCTGCTCCCCCATGCTCCGCTGCCTCTGCCCAGCCCCTGGCTGGATTTGAGGCTTGGGGCTGTCTGCAGCAGCTCCACAGCTTTTTTTTTTTAAAAAAAACTAAGTTGTGTTGAAATATTTCACACAGAGAAGAGCTGCAAGTATTTCCTGTGTGAGGGAAATAAGTGAGGTTAAAAAAGCATGCTAGTGCTGGATGGCTTATTAAGGGATTGCTCTTGCATATGCTGTTGGCAGTGGATATTTGGGGTGCAAGCTCTTCCCTCTCTTCCTTTCTGAAGGGCAGCATTGCTCCCAAGCCCTTGAAGGCAAACTGAGTCATGCCCGTGTCCATGGATAAGCCACTCTGTGTATCCAAGGGGAAATTTTAATTAGAGGCCTTGCAGATGGATGGCTGTGTGCAGGGAGCCTGGGCTCCCCACAGATTTGAAGCCATATCTATTGTGACTGGTTGGTGGCAGGAGGAGGGAGAGGAAGGCTCCCTCCTTGGCATTTCTGAGGCATTTCTCCTCCAGACCCCATGGGTAGAAGATGTTCTCCTCCTCCCCACCCCTCCTTCCCTGGGGGCTGCCCTCTCCTGTTCTCCTGCCGCCCTGGCCTGCCCCAGCCAAGGGAGGTGCACAGGGGACTCTTGCACATCATTGGTCTGAGAAGGTCTCCATGCCCTTAAAGAGAAGGTGGATTTTCTGCTGAGCCACCCGAGAAGCCCTTTTATACCTCCTTACTCAGCCAGCTGCCTGCGGCTCGTCTGTCCATCCTGTCCAGCCAGCACGACTCTGATTTTCTCCAGACTTGGGTGAGCTTTTTTGCATATCTCTTAATGACCCAGCTTGCTCTTAGGGAGTGATGGGGGAGCAGATTTACTTACCTGAGTATTAAAGAGATAAATACCAGGTGGGGGTGGCCTGCTGGGACAAACAGGGGTGCTAATAATACTTCCTCCATCCTTTGCTTGTTGGAGAGGGTCTGTGCATTGGAAGGGTTCCCTCTGTATCTTCTAGTGAGCTTTTTTCTTTTTGATTTCATATTTTCCCCTCCCTTGGCTGGTTCTGCTCTCAGCTTGAGTGGCGAGGGCAAGTGGAGCCTAACGTTGACCTCCCCAGGGCCGTAGGATTCAGGATCCTTGCCTGCGGTGATTTGGCTACCATCCCTACTTACACCCCTTCCTCCGGCTCCCTACCCGGCCCTTGCAGTGCCTTCCTCCCCAAAAACGCCCTTGGACAGGCACCGACATCCAAATTTACGGTGTCCTCCCCGCAGAACAGGTGACTCAAAGCCCACGTCGCGGGCAGCAAGCTGCAGCCCGGCGTTGTCCCCTCGGTTCCCCGGCGTCGCTGCGGCCGAAGCGGGAGCGTGTGTGCGGGGCAGGGATGTCAGTAAAAATAGCCAGCGTTCCTCGGCCGCCCCGGCCCTCAGCTGCAGCTCCGCCACCTGCGGCGGCCTGTGCTCCGCATCGCTCCGGCCTCCCTGAGTCACGGGGGCTGGCACCGGGGAAAGGCTGCCTTCCCAGGAGACAGCTGCAGCTCCTTCTGCAGCTCCCTGGCCATTTTTAGAAGCACTTTTCCCCCCCTCCTCTCTGAAGTAATGTGATGGGCCTGCACATTTTCCAGGATAAAGTTTCCTTGGCCCTGCAAGCTGTGCCTCCTGCCTCGGGCATGAGCCCCCGTTAACACTTCCCCTCCTGACAGAGCCTCCCAGGTCTGCAGGCGGCTGCGTTTCAGGGCCTTGTCTGCTCTGCAGAGGACTGGCTTAGGAGACGCAAGCAGCAGATATTGCCCTGCTAGAAAAGTAAAATTCTATTTATGTGGAAATCATTTACTGCAAATCAAAGGTGCTCCTTTGTCTCTTCCTTAATACGCTGCGTTGTACGTGTAAAATTTCCACTTAAAGCAAATGCAAGGAATTGTCTGAGGATTTTTTTTGTGCCTGTATCAACTCAACCACAACTTCCAACCCTGCTCTACATCACCTGTGCTGAGGTTGCTGCAACAGGCTCCCCTGTCCCACAGAATGTGTGCATACACTGGCAGCAGCATCCTCTGAAGTCCTTCCTTGTAACCTGGGGTCACTGCCAACCCTTCGCAGGCTTTGGGATATTTCTTGTTTATGAAGTGAAGTAAGGTTGAATGGCAAAGTGAAGCAGTAAACTGAAAATAGCTTTTGCCTTTTCTTCCTTCATTGAATAAAATGGTTTCCTGGGGAGTCAAACAAGAAACATACCAGCAGGAATCACTGTCACAGATTTCTCTTTTTCTGGCTCAGCCCCATTTGGTCTTTTCCAGAAGTCCCTTGATGCTGAGGTTTGTGTTGCTGTGAGATGTTTGCCTCTCATCTACAAATTGCAGCTTAGTTCCCTATATGATGAAAAATCGGTGAAGTTGGGAAATAGGAACAGACCTGTTCCTCATTTTATTTTCTAGAGGAGTCTTGCTTTGTTTTTAAACCCAAGAATGTGACCACCAGCATGAATAGTTACGAACTTTTTTTTCGTGGTTTTCATTTCAGGTTCACAACCATCTAAACCAAGATGTCTGAGTAAGTTCCCATTTTTCTGTCTCTAATATATTGTTGGCATTTAAAAACTTTAGTTCAACCACCAACTTTTATGCTTGTTAGGATTCTTCTGCTTGTTTCCAGTTAGGATGCTAACTAACTGCCTTTTTTTCCTCTTTCCCCTTTCTCTTCCTTCCTTTTTCTTGTCCATCTGCTTTTCCTGAACAGTGAAGAGGTAAGTGTGTTTTGCTGGGGTTTTTCCTTTAGCGATGCTTATGGCAGCAGTCCTGTCTTCACCGTTGCTCCTTAGGAAAATCAGCTGCTGGGTGTGTGTGTGGGAAGAATGGCTCATGGTTATTTTATTGCTGACTCCTCCTGGTAAACACGTGAAGGAGAAGAAAAATTCTTTTTGAAAGACTTTTTCTGTCTCCTGGCTTGGAGTTAGATGCTTTTTTCCCTCCATTCCTGCTTCCCCAGCCGGCCACGAGATGGTGCTGGGAAGGCAGTGGTCCAGAGCCGCCTCTCCTCCATCACCCATCCACCATCTGGCCCTTGGCCTAGCATCCTCCCCTCCTTCCCCACATCTAGCCCTTCATTTTCTACCCACTGAGCACTGACAAATCATTTCTCAAAGGCAATCCAAGGAGACCTGGATCCAGGGGAGAGTGAGCAGGGTGGAGGTTGCATTCTTAGCAAGTTTTCCCTGGCTTCTGGCAGAGCCAGGTGGGGCTGGGGGCGTCTGGAGAAATGCAGAGGAAGGTGTGGGAGGATTGTTCGTGGCTTTGTCACTCCACATTTCCTCTTAGCAAACTGCTCCATCCTTCATTTCTGCTTGGCATCTCCCCATATGTCTGAAACACCACAAGCTCCAGCTTGTTCTTACTGAGGGAAAAGAGGATGTCAGGGACACATAGAAACTCCACAAAATGATGCTGATGTCCAACACGTTCTTTTACTCCCCATCAAACCTGGACCTCCCAGAAAAGGCTGGGAGGACACTCTTTGCTAAGGTACTAGTTTTCAGATGGAGAATAAGCCCTGGAATAACAGCCCTCAAGGGATCTGATTATCTGATGGTTAATGGTGTGCTGAATCTCTGAGCTGGGTGTCTTTTCTCTGCAGAGTCCTCCAGCCCTGTCAGGAGGGCCTTGGCACTATTTGCGTATGCAAGACATGTCAGATTTTGTTACATTTCACTCTGCACATCCTTATCCACTTCTTCCTCTACGCAGCGCAAACCCACACCCAAGTGCTGCTTTCAGATGTGTTTCCCCTGGGCCAGCCCAACTGAGCCTTGTGCAGTCTTCTGAGTGAAATGCTCAAGAAACAGCTGAAATGCAGAAGTTGTGGGTTTTTTTATAAATAGGAGTCCTGCTGCTGCTGGTCCAGCATGACAAGTACGGAAGGGCAGCCTGTGGTCGTGTCTGTCCTCCAGCTATGATGAACCCCTGCTTCAGCATCACTTGCGCTGGGTCTTTTCAGCTCCAAGAAATTACACAGCCTTCGTGTTTTCACCTGCCTGGTTGTCCTTGTCACCAGGGAGTCAGAAGGACACGTGCCCTGGACTGCTCAGAAAGACATCCCACAGCTCCTGAGTTCCCAGGGACATGGGGGTCATTAGCTTGAGTGCAAGGTAAAACATATCTGAGTAAAGAGGAAATTAGAGAAAAGGCTAAAAGTCCCAAGAAGCCAAGTTTAAAGCCACATTTTATACATGTATTTTCAAGTTCATCACCCTTGTTATCCTTTCCTGAGGGACTCTGTAGGTTTTAGCTACCTGAGGTTGGCAAAGCTGGGTTCAGCAGGGAGCCTCTTCCTGAATGCCGCTGGGTCTGGGGACAACTGTGTGTCAAGCTGTCCATCCTGGCTGGAGCCTTCTCCCTGGCAGGGCTGCAGGTCCTTGGTGGACTGTGGCATTGCATGGGGAAAGGCAATGGAAAGGGGAATGGGCACCTGATAACCTGCTTTTCTCTTGTTTCTTCCGCTTGCAGAAAAAGAGGAGGGCAGCCACTGCCCGCCGGCAGCACCTGAAGGTACGTGGCACTGCTGTGGCTGTGTGATGTGTCTCGACCTTCCCATCTCCCATCCCAAGCCAGCCAGCTCTCAGCACTCTCCCTACTAGAAGAAGCACAACGTGGGGGCCTCTCACCCCACTCCTTACTGGGTCTCCATCATATCCTTTGCTTGGAAATGGTGGTATTGATGGGAACTCCTCAAGCTGCCTCTCCATCAGGACTCCCACTCCCCTGACCACCTCCTTACCCTCATTCCTTGCCTCCACCGTGCACTGACCCTTCTCTTGCTGCCTTCCAGAGTGCTATGCTCCAGCTTGCTGCCACTGAAATAGAAAAAGAAGCAGCTGCTAAAGAAGTGGAAAAGCAAAACTACCTGGCAGAACATTGCCCTCCTCTGTCGCTCCCAGGATCCATGCAGGAACTTCAGGTACAGGCTTCTTTAACCCATTCAGTGCTGGAGCAGAAAAGATTTCACTCCATCAGTCAGCCTGGTGGATCTAGACCGGGTTTCCTATCTTGACCCTCTTGTCACCTCTGTTGCCCTGGAGCCAGATGGATATGCAGCTGGCTTGAGAGGCAGGTGGTGTCTCTCTGCAAAAAAAAAAAGGGGTCCAGCTGGCAGGAAAGATGTGTTTTAAATGATGTCTTGAGGCAGCATTTGCGTGAAGCCAGTAGCATGGAGATTAGGAGCTGGCTGACAAGCTACTCTTCACCTCAGTCCCATCTAGTCTTCTGGACTGAGGGCTTTCAGAGCCAGAGCAGTCAGGAGAGAGGAATTGTGTGTGGGTCCTAGGGGTCAACTTCCCTCTCTGCTTTCTTCCCAGGAGCTGTGCAAAAAGCTTCATGCCAAGATAGAGTCAGTGGATGAGGAGAGGTATGACACAGAGGTGAAGCTACAGAAGACTACCAAGGAGGTGAGTTTCCCCCGGAGACATCCTTCAGGGGAGTCTCCAGCCCACTCCTCATGCCTCATGAAACCCATGCCCTGCTCTCTGTCTGCCCCCCCCTCATTTCATCCCTCCAGCTGGAAGACTTGAGCCAGAAACTCTTTGACCTGCGTGGCAAGTTCAAGCGGCCGCCTCTGCGCAGGGTGCGCATGTCCGCTGACGCGATGCTGCGGGCGCTGCTGGGCTCCAAGCACAAGGTCTGCATGGACCTCCGAGCCAACCTGAAGCAAGTGAAGAAGGAGGACACTGAGAAGGTACTCCTTCCCTCTTCTCTTTTTCCCTAACAGGAGTTGCCCCCACCCTTCAGGGCTCACACCTGCCCTGTATGATAGACAGGGTTGAGAATGACTCTTTCTCCATAATGTTCTTCTTCCTGCTCAGTATTTCCTCCTCTGGCACCCGTGATGTTGAAACAAGAGGGTGCAGTTCAAAAAGATGTATAGCATGGGTGGAACTGGGTTCCTCTAGCTGACGTGGGGGTTTCCATGGGTAGACAGACGAGGGGCCCCGCCCAGGTGGGTTCTTATCCCGGGGGGCACCATTCACACCAACGCAACCATCCCTCCCCCAGGAGAAGGATCTCCGTGATGTCGGTGACTGGAGGAAGAACATTGAGGAGAAGTCTGGTATGGAGGGCAGAAAGAAGATGTTCGAGGCTGGCGAGTCCTAAGCACCTGCGTCTCCAGAATTGTCCTCCTCTCCCCGCTGTCCCCACTGCCCCGCCGGGCTCAGGGGCACTGACTGGGTGCCATTTCTCTCTAGTTTTGTGAAGAGCTGCATCGTGGCAGCAGTGATGTAAATAAAGCTTTGGTGGGAGAGGTGGGTGTTGCCTGCCTGGGTGGCCAGACCCTGACTCATGCCATGGTGCCAGCAGGGAGTGCCTCACTGTGGGAGTCCCTCACTATGGGAGTCCTGGTGGGGATGGGGAGGCTTTGGCAGGGGCTGTGCTGAGGAGATGGGGGACCTCTCTGTGCTTGGTCCCCCTCCAAACCTGCGGATGCTCATGCCCTTTCCCAGTGGTGAAGAGATAAAGACGTAACAGTCCAAGCCCCAGGAGGTGGTGCAGAACCTCAACTCATGACAGCATCAGCAGGAAGCTGTGGGGAAGAGCTGAGAAGCAGGGAGAGGGGTGGCATCTGCAGGGCAGAAGCAGATCCTTTGGCTCCAGTGGGATTTGAGAGGTGCAAAGTCAGGACGATCTTGGCAGCACCTGCAGCAGCACCCTGGGACTGGTACAGTGTAGGGTGCTGTGGTTCAGAGATGATGGCTGTCACCAGAGTGGCATGGGCAGCTGGTGGGGTAGTGGGTCACTCCTCTCCCTGCCGTGGCGGGGATGTCCATGCCTTCTTTTCTTTTGGGTTAGCTCAGCACTTCCAAATTTCTAGCTGCCGACAAGTAAAATCTTAAATCAATCTCAATGGTTTTTAGAACAAAAAAAACCCAAAAAACCACCCCAAATTCACCTTCCTTCTGCCCTCTCCCATCCCCCAAAGCCTCAGCCCATGAAGTTTCCGGCACAGCTCACTTCTGCTGAGCACAGGAAAAGCGAAACAGTGGCAGCACCCTGGTGCTGGAGCTGTCTGTGGGGCTGCCGTGCCAGCCAGGGGAGAAGATGTCTGACTCGGAGGGGTGCCAGGAGGGTGCAGAAGGAGTGAGCCAAGTGGGAGATGAATCCCCTGGGGAGAACGAGAGGTGAGGCTTGGGGACACGACAGAAACTGCTGCCTTCCAGTCCCGGGATACCAGGCAGCTGGGAAACTGGGAGGGCATGGTGGGAAAGGAGGATGTGCAGCCAGAACGATGATAAACCACGAGGCTGGAATGGGTCAGATGTTCCATCAGGCTTTTGACAAGCTTCTCCAGCTAGGAGGAGACTTAGATTCCCCAAAGGTCTCATCCCCTTTGAACTTCAAAGCCCTTGGGAGGGGGTTGATGTGTGGGGAACCCCAGCTCCAGAAGAAGGCAAGCTCAAGTGAGAGGTCTGGTGACCTGGAGCTGCTCTGCGACTGAAATCAGCCCCATCTCTAAGACCTCTCTGATGTGGAGATCAGCTGCCTCCTCTCCTTGCTGGGCACATCTGATTTCTTACTGCATCCTCTACGTCTCCAGCCGAATTAATCTGGCAATGTTTCAGGCTGACTGCTGTAAAGTTATATATCTCCCTGTTCCTCTGCTCTGCTTTATTGCTTTATCAGCAGAGACTGTAAAATCTGGGATCTCCTCACTTGAATACAGACAGCTTTCCATGGGGGCTAAAAGAAGACAGATCAGTAGCGGAGACCACATCTGTCTGTGGTGGAGGCAGACAGATAAGCTCGGCCAAAGTGCATCACCCAGAAGTACTTAGATTTGGACTGGGTTGAGGCTGAGCATCCAGGGAGCTTAGGAGGTTGCCTGATTTTTCACCTCCAGCTTCAAAGCCTGCATTAGCATTTCTCCCCAAGTGTTCTGAGAGCCGGCACAGCTAATGTTGACAGGAAAAAAAACCCTTGAGTGACAATGAGAGGAGAAAGGTATGTCATCTCCTGTCATCAATGGTTGCAGTAAGTGCTTCGGCTGACACCTGACAGCAATTAGCCTTGGCTGAAGATTTGACTGGAAGGTTCAAAAGATGCTGGAAGGCTCCCTGTACGACTCCCTGCTGAAACAAACGGGAAGCCTTGGCTGGTGGGGGAGCACAGAGGTTTCCTCAGCACTGGGATCGATGTGGTTCCCAGCGTTGTTTCTGCCTGGCTGTGCCTCTGCCGCAGGCTCAGCTCACCTTGCAGCAGCAAGGAGCAGGTGCTGTGCGTGGCCCAAGGCAAGCAAACCTTCCTGCTCCCCTCTTGCTGCAGTAAGTGCAGGTACCTTGGTGCAGGCAGGGCCACCGGTGGGGTCTGCTGGTGGGGCTGGGTCAGCTTGTTCCCTTTTCTGTTTCCTGCTGGAGTTTCAGATAAATTAAAGGGTGTCTGGAGGAGTCTGTTCTGTAGCACTCAGACCCTTACAGCCTTGTTTAAAAAGAGTGTGAACACTGACAGCAGGGTGGCACATCCCTTCCTCTCTAGCTGTGTTGTAGAATCTTAATGAAATATGCAGCTTGATGGCAAAAATAGTGAGCAGAAATTAGTTCCTCTTTGTTTTAAAAATATGAAGAATTACTTTCCCTTACAATTTGTATAATAGTTTCATGTGCAGCTCTAAGCTTCTCTTGCTTTTCCTTGTGCTGTTTAAACGCTTGCTAGACTCTGGTGATTTCCACTCCCAAAATGGAGGAAGGAAGTGTTTACTTGCTCTTTGGGTCTACCTGTTCTCTCCCTGTGGCTAGCTCATCTCCCTGATCGCCTCTCCTTGATGAAAAAGCTCTTTGCAAGCTGAACCATGTATGGATGGAGTCAGGACAAGGCTCTAAGGCAGCCTAAAGCATGGTGGATGTCAGAACAACCAATCTGGTGATGGAGCTGCCAGGAAAATAAATCCCAAGGCTCCTGGGTGTGATGCACAGTGGGAGATGTCAGGAGAAAAATATCGGTGCTGTGTTTCCTTAAACAATGAACCTTGTCTATTTGACTGTGCCTAGTGTATATAGAAGAGGAGCTTGCATTAGAAAATGTCCTAGAAATCTTAATTTGAACATAGCCTACTCTGTTTCCTCATACAGATGGGGACATACTGGCAAAGTCCTGCTGATGCTGGTGTAACATTGCTTAAAACCAGACCGGTGTTATGCTCTCTTCCATAAACTGGAATTGCTATATGGGAAACTGCTGTGGTGTGAATCTTCCCAAATAAGCGAGAAGCTGGGGGGAGCTCTGGAGAGGTGACTGCTTTGGTTGTCCTGCCTTGATGGGGAGAGGTTGGGAGCCCAGTATGTACAGGGTCTGTTACCCAGAGCTCTCTCCGTAAAGCTCTGGAGGCTTCAGGTAACCCCTGCCCTTAGTTCCTACACCCACGGCTGTGCACATCCCTTTGGCTGTGCTCTGCAGGATATCTGCACTTGGGAGGCAGATTGGCTTTTCCCAAACCCCCTGTCTCCGTCCTCCTGGGGCTTCCCTCCCCGTGAGCTGCAGGGCAGGGAGCCCTCGGCAGCCCATGTATGGTCACTGCCTGGGGAGAGGCTCTGCTGTGCCAGCAAGCCCCAGGCTTTTCCTTGCCACGTCCATCCCCAGCTGTCTTGAATTCTCCAGATCCTTAGAGGAGTCTCAAGGGTCTTTGCTGAAATGACTGCTGTTGCTAAGTATACCCATGGTTGGAAGGAGGTTGTTTGGGAAAACTGATACTTGGAGAGTTTTTGGACCCCTCAGTATGCCAGATTCCTTGGAGGTAGAATGGAGGGATGGCTGATCCCTGCTCAGGAGTAACTGGTCACAGTTTGACCCAGCTGGGCTCATTAAAGTGGAAAAATAGTAGGGAAATTAACAGAGGAGGATCAGATGGATTATTTAATGAAGCTGGGTTATACTTATGGTTTCCAAATTGGATATAGGTGCTCTGGCAGTGGCATTAGGGATAAAGAACTGTCTCTAATTATAGGAGGTATCAGGTGCCTTCACTGTCCTTTTCTCCTTGGAGTAAAAAAAAAATAAATTAAGCCTGGCTTGCCTCGCCTTGCCTCCAGGCTTATTTTGCTATGTAAAGCTATGGGTTTGGAGGGAGTGTGTGTTAAAGCAGGGAATTGCCCAGCAGCCTTCATTTGAATTGCACTTTTCTTTTTAAAACACAGAAGACTCTCTGCTGGCTGGAAGGCTGGCTTTTTTAAAACTCTTGGTGTCAAGTTTGGCTCTGAAGCTTGTGGGAATCCCTTGCCCCTGGGTTTTGTAAGGTGAACTAACTTCAGAGGGTTTAGGGCTTTTCCTCAAACCTGAAAACCTTGCGATAACTGGAAGGGCTGGCTGTGCAGCAGGGAAGTGCTTAACCTTGGCATGCCCTGGGGATCCTGGGCCCCTCTGCTCTGACCCTCACTGACCTTGCTAATCCAGCCCTGACTGATGCTCTGCCTGCATCCCCCTCTGCATCTGTCACCCCTGTGACCCACATGCCCAACTGTGGGGTCTGCCTGGGGGCTGAGCTCCTTGCTGCTCTGGTGCTCTCCCCAGAGCTGGGCTCACTCCCAGCTAGGCACTCATCCAGCCTGGCTGCTGCTTCTGTCAGGACACTGACTCACATCTGGACAGACCACCTGGCCAGGAGGTGCCCTGAGACCTCGTCAGTGCCATGTTTTTGTTTGGAAAAGCTTTTATTTGAGGGGGGTGGGGTGGCAGTCTTGGCCCAAATAAAGTTGTTGCTCAGGCTCCTGGAGGCATTGGTATGACCACCAGGCTCCTGAGAGTGTAATCTGGCTCTGACTGACTGCAAACCTGCAGTGGTGCTCAGGCGCTCAGAGGGAACACCACAAGGATTTGGTGCTCTCACATCATCCTCCCCATGCACAGTCCAGCTTTGCAAACCTGCCTGGGAGGGATGGTGCCTGCTCACCTGGAAAGTGAGGTGAACACGTGAGGGAGGGCTCTGCTCCCCCAGCTTGGACCTCCTGTAGCTGCAGTTCCTGTTCCCTTAATATGAGTCCAATAAACTCCTCATCAGGCTGAGTCTTTGGGGATTACTGAGGAGGTGCTTTGGCATCCTTTGAAGCCAAATGCACGGGGAATGGATCTTCATGGTGTGGTTCTGTTCTAAAGCCTTTCATGATGAGAAGCCTTGGGGATGTACACCAGTGAAAGGAAGATACAGGAGTGTATATGTATGATAGGGACTCAGGCATCTTTACCCAGGCTGTGCTGTGGTTCATGGCCATCTGGTATGGGTCAAAAAATGTGTCCTAGGAGGTGCTGCACATTCTGGGAAAGCAGCTGTCCTGCATGGCATGAATTTGGTATGATCAGTACTAGAGGAGCACCCACGGTACCCAGCTGAGGTCAGGGTGTCACCGTGGTGGGTGCTCTGTGGCTAGGCCTATGGCTACTGCCTTAGGGAAAGAGGACAGGTTATCTCTACTGCAAGGCCAGACAGCTGAGGTTGAGATGTTTAGGAAGGGGAAGGGATGCCCTGATGGTAGAACTTGCCCACTGTGGTTTTGGTACCCAGAAGAGGTGGTTTCCTATTAGACACGTGTGACATCTGCCAGGCCTTGGCAGCTGTCTTAGGTAACCCAAGGCATCCCACGCTTGATACCTATGTTTAGGCACCTGAACTGCTCCCTGATTTCCTAGTATCATCTAGGAAGCACAGTGAGATTTGAGCCCAGCTCTCCTGAGGCTTGGCCAGGTGTCTCATGGTCCTCAGCCTGTCCACATGCTCCACAGAGGCTCAGTCACGAGTGGGTTAACCACCCCCACTCGGAGCCCACGTATGTTTTCCTTGCCAGTATATCCATCCTAACACACACCAGATGTGTAAGGCAGCTGTTGAAGTGTCTTAATCCCAGGTTTCGGCACTCAGAGTTGTCTTTCTCATGGGCAGGTCTCCGGTGGCTTTCTGGGGGCTCCACTCCTGCAGCCCCCATCCTCTGCAGGAGAACTTGCAGCAAGGCAGGACAAAATCTCTTCTGTTATTTGCTACTTTAAACAAGTCCCTCTTGGGACGGGCTGCTGGGGCTGGGAGCAGAGCTCCGTCTTCAGTCATACGGGGGAGTGTCAAAGCCAGGAACTACGTGGGTTCAGCCTGTCTCACACGAGCAGTGGTGGCTCCTAGCAGCCTGGTGCATCTGGTAACTGTCCAAGGACTACATGGATAAAGAGGAAGATACACGAGCAAACACAGCTGGATTTATTAAGGAATGGAAATGGCAGTCAGAGGACTTCTATTGGCTTAATTGGTGGCTTGTATCCAGTGTTCTGGAAAGTTGGGACAATCTGCAAGCCACTGATCTGAGAAGTGCAAGACTCGGATTAGCTGGAGCTCAGTTTATTTGGATTTCTCTTGCTATTGCACAGACATGTAGGCCCAAATGGTTTTGCCAGTGTATGTCAGCACCATCCCTCTGCCTGCCATAAAGAAAGCTCTGCCAGTTTGCATCAGCTGGAGGTCTTCGGTTCTTTTGCTTACGCGCTCATTTTGAAAACAGATTTTTTTATTAGGGATTCATTCTGCATTACCAAGGAAGCCTCTCTCCCAGCTCTAGGTATCTGTTGCTTGCTGTAGCTGCGTAGACAGTTTGTGCAGTGCTTTTTATCAAGTCCTTGCCAGATAGCTTGGAAAATATGATCTCTTCTTCTGTGCTTATGCATGCTTGTGCTTTTCTGCTGCAGAAGCAGTTTCCTTTCCAGTGCAGGCTTGCTTTGGAGCCATTAGCATTGACAAACCCTGAACTATGGACAGACCCCAGACAATCACGGCTGCCAGCTATTTGGGAGGGGCAGAGTTCTCTCCCAATAAAATTGATGACAATAATAATTTCCTCTTAAAATAAGTGCCTCCTTGCAGTTGTCACGTAGCTTCTCATAACAGGAGCTGACAGCATTGTGCCCAAGCTGAGCCGTCTTGAAGGGCAGACTACTGTGATACACAGGCTGTGCACCCCTGCTCTGGTGGGACTTCTTCCTGGGGGTGGTATTTGTCTCTTCTGCTGCTTCTCCATTCCAGTTGCCATCTTCCTGCATACAGCATTAGCTGCCCTTCATGCAGAAAGGCTCCTCTTAGCATTTTTTCGGGCCTCGCGTTGGAGCATTAACGACTATCCTCCCCCTTGACGGAGCCATGTGTCCTCAAGCTTTCTGGATACGTGATGATACTTTTGCGAGCCCTTTCAAAACAGCTCCTGTCTTTTGCCCAGCTTAGCAAGGGAAGCATGGACGGATATGGGCAAGCTGATATTAGATGCCTTTCCCTGGGACAAGGAGCAACTTGAAGTGAGGGTATAGCCTGGAAGCAGGAACTGTCAGATGGTGCTTGGAAGTTCCTTCTTATCCATTTAGTCTCCCCTGACCCCAGCTGGAGTAACAGCCCAGCAGTGTAAAGCGGAGATTAATGGTTGCTAAAACTGCTTGTGTTGCACAACACGGTGCTGCATCAGAGCCTGGAGCCAGCTGCAGATGAGCTAATAAGTTTATATCAGGCAGAAGCTGCATTTTACTTCTTGAAAGCTGTGTGGCCAGCTGAGCAGCACGGCTCGACACAGGGCTGTGCTCGTGCGGTGGAACTCACCTACAAGGCCATCCACGAAATGTGCTGCACGGCTTTGGGCGATGCTTAAACACGTCACACAGATGCCACCTGGTGAAGGAAGGTGGTGCCTCTGCTAGTGGTTGTGCACCTCTTATACCCAGCATGGGAGATGTCTGAAGGTGTCTTCAGCTGCCCAGTGTCCATCTAATCCACCTAGTCAAAGCAAAGACCACTCCATTTCTTTTAAACAGACATTCAAAATTCAAATTCATTCAGCAGCTTTCCAGACCTTGGTGAGCAGAGACTTGTGACAAAGCAATGTGATGCTATAAAAAGGCCTGTTTTAGATTTTTCCTACAGTGTCTGCTGGGGAAGACAACCTCTTGGCAGCAGCTGCCTATATCTTATCCATCCTGGCTAGAATCCTTTGTCCTGCTTCTTGGTCTTGTGGTAGACAAGCATCCTTAAGAGATGGAGTCTGTCTCCTTGGGGCCAATAGTTCTCCTCTTGTCCTGTAATGACCCTCCTGTGTGGGATGGGAGTGTCTTATCTGCAGCCATTGTTTTGTCTTCCTGTCTCTTTCCCAATGGCTTTGTTGATTTAACATAATATATAGATAGGAGTGCACAGTATCAGTAATGGTGCTGGCTCGACATGCTGGACCAGCTGCACTCCTCCAGGGCTTGGCTGAGTCACTTGGCCTTGGCCCTGGTCTGGGACACCTGGATGGTGGCTCACCGCAGCGGCTCAGGTGGTCTCTGTCGCTGTTTGCACAGCCCTTGGTGCAACAGGGGCCCAGATCTCCTTTAACTATGCTGGGCTGCCCCGTTAATGCTTCTCTCCTTCCCCTGTTTTTTAAACCTATCCTTTGTCCTTGTGTGTACCACCCCTGCTGCAAAAGCATCTTCTCTTACAAGGCTTGTAAGCTTGCATCTTCCCCTCTCACTGAGAAATGAAGCAAACTTAATGATGAAACCTAATGATTTTAGGTTTAGGAATGTACCCCTTAAGTTCCCCAGGGAGTGTCCCTTTTCCATTCTGTGTGAGGGTGAGAGGTGGCGGTGGGGTAGAGGAAGGAGGATGCTCCTTCTAGATCTGGCTTCTGATTCCCTCTCATTTCTGCCTCTTTGGATATCATAGGAAGAAAGTCAGCATTGATCCCATGCCAAATATTTCAGACTTAGTATGACACAGTGTTTGTTGGCCGTTTAGACCCACAATTATACATGTTTTTCATGGTGCTCCTCTGAGCGCGTGGGCCTGGCAACAACTCTGAGCCAAGAGAGCTCCCGCCTACAGCACCCCCTTCCTGAACACCCATGGGGTTGTGCATTGGCTTGGGAATATCCTCTCCTGACTCATGGCCAGGACAGAGGAAGGCTTGCTAGGGAGCATCACTAGGACAGGGCTCCTTGCTGTGCATCCTGAGCTAATTGCAGAGGTGAGGCGCCCTGCCCTCCTGGCAGCACACTTTGGTGCTTTTAAAGAGCTGTTCTGGTGGGAAGGAGACAATGTGCTGCTTTTGGCTGCTAGTCCTGTTGTTTCCTCGGGATTATCTCTTGTTTGCCTGTCTTGGTCTCTGTATTTGGCTGCCCGAAAGTGAGCGCTGGCAGAGTAAGCTGGACTGAGTTAAGTGAGAATTCGGGGTGAAGGTGAGGTGAGCAAACCCTACCCCTCAGGCCAATGTGTAAACCACACCATCTATGCAGCTGATGTACCAATGGTGTGCCCTTTTCCCTGAACTGGGGCTCCCGGGGGGCTGGGCAAATGCTGATGCCTGCCAGGCTGGTTTCAAACTGGTGAATGCATGTGTCTGGTGAAGGGAGGCTGGTGGGATGTCGGGATAGAGAGAGAGGTTTGGGATGGCCAAGGGAAAGATGCAAACCAGAAATGCCCCCCCCAGTCTACTCCGTTGTCCTAGGGGCTGCTGGTGGAGGCACACAGTCTCCAGCTGAGATAGGGCTCTTAGTCCTTGCTGAAGATGTGAGGCTGTCCCTGTCAGAACATCTTCTCGGGGTGGGATCCCACCACTGACATGCAGGCGTGGACCTCTGGAAACCGTGGTGGCACTTGTAAAGGACTGGCCCTTACAGTGACTGTGCTTTGGGGCTTATGGTGACAGTGGTTTACATCCCAGCAGTATCGGAGAGAAATGCTCGAGCTATATTTCCTCACTAGCAGGACCAGGGTATTTTTGTTTCTTTTTTTTTCCCTTGACCATGTGTGAGCCTTCAACCGATTTTGCAACTAGTGCTACATAGCAGAATGATTGTGTAATTAACGGGAACTGGTGCAGCCCTATCTCTCTGGGCTTCCAGCCCTCTTTCCCACAGTGATGGAGGCAGATCCGCTCTGTCTCACAGCATCTCACTTTCTCTGCTTTCCCTGCTGCTGGGAAGAGCTTTGGGAAACTCCAGTGCCACACGATGTGCTCCTGGCGCCCCAGTCGCTGTAGAGGGGTGGCGTTTTGCTGCAGAGATTTATGGTGGTTCTCCTAGCTTAAACTGTGCCAAAAAATAACAGATGAATTAATTATTTTTCTTCCTGTGTCCACTGTACACCCACCCACTTCCTGGTGGGAGCAGGGTTTTTTTTTTCTGTGAAAGGATCCAAGCAGCTGTGGGACTGATGCTGACCTTACTGTTCCTGGATACATGGTATGATTCACACTGATGCACGTGGCAGTGAGAGGCAGAGAGGAGGAGACCCAAGGTGCCTCTGCACTCCAAGGCAATGGTGTGGGATTTCTCCTGCACTGCTCTTTCTCTGTGGGCACCTCCTCTGTGCTTTTGAATAGTGGGTTTAAATGCTCCCTGCTCCACTGAGATGGGGATAGTGACTCTGTCCATATGTCACTTAGCACACAGTTCCCTCCCTTCTTGGAAGCTGTGGGTCCTGCTCTGCTCTCCTCTCCTCTCCCTGTGGTTCTGCAAGACCTTGCTGATGTTGGAGGAAGGATGAGTTTTCCTGTCATATTTAATATCTTTCTCAAAGATGAAAGCCAGGGAGAAGGGCAGGAAGCCTTCACCAGAGATCGAGTGGCCCAGCCACCCTGAAAGATTTTTCCAGGCAGAGCTCAGTACCAGGAATTTCTCTCCCTGGGAGCAACACAGAGCTGAGTCTGCTGCCTGTTGCAGTTAAGGGACTCCCTTCCTCACTGCTTCACTTCTGGTGTTTCCAAATTATCTTAGCACCTTAGATCAGTAAGAGCTAATGTCATGACCTCTCCCCGGCCCTGCATTTCATCATCCAAGCATGCTTTTTGTCAGCTCTGTTCATTGAAAGCCCCATCTCTTAGAGGCAGTCAGTCCTGGAATTGAGGTGGAAGTCTGCCAAGTGCTTTCAAGACAAGGAGCTCATGCTGGCATCCTCTGGGAGTCAAACCCAGTGTGAAGCCAAGGCTCTCTTGCTGGGGGAATTAACAGCTTTTCCCTCTGCCCATTTACACAGAGAATCTTGCCTCCAATAGGTAGCAGCGTTCCGTTGCCTCCAGCAGGCTCCTGCCTTCTCCTGGTGACAGTGGCTACATTCCTCCTTGCCCCTCCTCAGCTCCCTGTGGATCATCTGGCATCTCTGCCTGAACGAAGAGTGCTTGCAGTGAGTTCACTCAACCCCCAGTCGCTGCTGGCCCATGGCTGCGAGCTACATCTCTGCCTGCCAGGGCTCCTTCAAGTTGCATCCTTGCCTGGCTCGGACCATGGGAGTCAGTGGCATGTTTGGGCCGATTCTCTCCAAAAAGAAAACTCTGTAGGTGCACACTTCATTTCAACTCTGGCCAATTGTGGTGAAGTCAATAGGAATGTTCACATGCTTAAACCTAATTACTCCTGCAAGCACTTGCAGGGCTGGGACAAGCTCCTTTTTAGCAACAGAGATCTTTTGTGGTGGATCTCTTGCATCTTCTCACTGAATTTAGGAAGAAAAATATGCAGTGTGATATCATCTGAGCAGCCCACAGAGTGAGGCCAGCATCACTGTCTGTGCTTTGTGGTTTTTGTTGTTCATAATCACTTAGGCGATGCTTAGTAAATACCTGCAGGGAAAAAAACCAAGCTGTTTTGAAATGAAGAGACACTGGAAAGGAGGGCAGGCACTTCCTTTTTTTTACTGAGATTTCTTGGTGTTTTTCATGGGCAACTTCCCCATTTCAGCTTACCAGGCGTCAAGAAACATTTCTGCAGAAGCTATTGAAAGGAAACGTGTAAATGAGATGAGAGGGACTGAAAGCAGAAGGAAGGTGAGGGTCTCAGCAGAGTGGCTCCATCATAACTGCTCCCATTTTGGAGACAGCCACAGGCATAGTCACACTTACCTTGTGGAACATGGGCAAGCCATGCCATGAGCATCATAATGTGCAAGTAAAAGGCAGGGCTGGAACTTGCTAGGTACAAGTCCAGGCACCTGTTGGTTTGGCATAGGAGAGGATCTCTTTTCACCCAAAAAGCACACGTGGACCAGGAGACCCAGGTTAGGGGAAAAGAGTCTTTTATTTTTTCTTCCTAAGACTACTCCCATGAGGAGGTAGCATGAAGAACAACCATCTGAATGCATGGCAGATGGGCATTTTGTTTTAGCAGGTGGCAATCTTGGTCCTTCATCAAACAGTCATGCACTTCTTTAGTCTCCTGAAATATCAGTGTTTCATGGAGGCAAGCCAGATTTTGCCAAATTTTTTGCCTCTTGCCCAATTTGATGGCTGGGAAAACAGAGGCACGAGCGAGCTGGTCACTCAGGCAGGTGAGGGGGAATGTTTGAGAGCAGAAGCAGGGTGTAGGCTGCTTGCCTGCCTGAGGCTGCAGCTCTGTGGCTTCCCCCAAAATCCAGGTGCTATCTCCATCCCAGGAGAACATTTTTCTCTGGTGTGGCATTTCCCAGTGCAAAGCCCCTTTCATATTAATCTGACTCTTGGCTCACCTTCGGACGTGTGGGGACTGTTTGGAGGTGAAACCTTCGCACAAGACTTCTGTGAATGGAGCGGGAGTGATTTACAGCCCATCGAGTGCAAGTTGCCAACCTGGANCCGCCGGCGGCTGCGCTCCCAGAGATTCTCCCGTGACACTTCCACGAGGCAGAGAGGGAGGGGGAGGAGGAGGAGGTAGAGGTGGAGGAGACAAGCCGGGGGTGTGGAGCAGGGGGGGCTAGCAGAAACAAAAGGAAACCAGCTGCAGAACTTCCTGAAGGCGGAGAGGGGGCTGCGGGAGCGCGCAGTGCCGGGCGGCTGCCTGCGGCGCTGGGGAGGGGGCGGCAGCGGGACCCTGCCCGCCGCGGCTTGGCCACCATGACCAGCGCGATCCTGAGGAGGAACTCCAGCAAGCAGGGCCTGCAGAACCTCATCAGGTGAGCGCCCACCTGCCCGCGGGGATCCGCTCCCGGGCTCCGGCTGGATGTGCCCGCGCCGAGGGGCGCGGTGGGGGACGCCGGGGGGCAAAGGGAGTGTGTTTCAGACCGACCATCTTCGTGTCCCTTTAAATCGGCTGAATTTCGTCCTTACCCTGGTTTTCCAGCAGACCCGATGCATTGGAAGGAAGGATAATAGATAACCCTCCCTCTCCTCCCCAAAAGCTGTATGAGAAAAGCAGATTTGAACTTACTGATGGCTTTTCCAGGCGCTCCCAACTGAAATAACTGAGCACAACTGTACTGTGACACTCACCTGAGCCGCTGTTTTCCCCTCTCCCTGCAAGAGATGTCTCAGTTCGTGTCTTTTTGTGTCTTCTGAGTGCTGAACGCTTCTGCCTAGAAAAAGGATTTTTCTTTTTTCCCCGTAGGAGCTGTACGTTGTGCACGCTGTGATGCGCGTTTTTAATTCAGAGATCAGTAAAGGGCCGGATCCTCCCAGGGCTGCAAGCTGACACTGCTCTTTTTTCGATTTAATTGATCACAATAGTGCTTTGAACCTTTCTCTCAGAGTATAATTGCCCGGGCAGGGAGGTGGATGGCTCAGTTGGGCTTATTCCCGTTTGTCAGCCGGCGCTGAGCCGGGGAGGACGGCTACATTGTCTGCTGGCTTTGGGATTCCCTGCCATGCGGTCACTGTGCTCTTCCCCGGGGGCTGGAATTGCTGCTTCGCTCTGTGGGTCTCTGGGATCCATCTCTGGGTGATGGTGGTGTGCCATGCTGATGGCTCTGACTGGGCTGAAGGGAGGCACTTCTCGCCTCTTCACATTTAATTGAGCAGCTGGATGGCTGAGAGGTGGAATTAGGGAGTGCTGGACTCGAATTCTGCATCTTGGGTGCCTCTTGGCTCCCTTGTGCTCACTGTGACTGCTGATCTCCAGCTGAGGACGGGAGGATGTCATGGTGGGGTTTACTTCACCGGGCATTTTCCAGTCAATTTGGGATCTCCTTGACTGGTAATGCAGCTTCTAAACCTCATCTCTCAAATAAGTTTCTTGCCTTGGAAGGGAAATGGGCGCTTGCAGCCCATCCAGTCCCTGCCACTTCCTCCCCTTCTGGACCCAGGGAAGTTGGCAGAAAAGCTCCCACTGGTCGCACAGGCCCCTGGGGTGGAAAGTGGGCAGGAGAAGCTGACTCCTCTCTGTTCATCTTTTGTTTGGCCTGTTGGACCCATTCCCTGGTCTCAGCCCAGGGGGACTGGGATCTCAGTCACACATCCCTGTTTCAGAGCAGGGCTTTGTCAGGGGCTCGCGAGGAGTAGGGAAACCTCTGTGGGTGTGCAGAAGGCAGGGACGAGCTCGGATTTGGGGCCAGCTGGTACTGAGGAGGGCCAGGCAAATGAACTGGGGTGGGAGTCGCCTGCTTACAGCTGGGTGGCAATTCATTTTGCAGGGTGACAGATGCGGGGGGAGCAGGGGGAAGCACATGTGCTTCATACACAGAAAAGGGGTGTCCAAAGAACTGTCCTCAGCACAGCCTAAACCAGGGGTGTTTTCCTGTCCTGAATGACATCTCCAAGTTCCTCCTGCTGTGGATAAGGGACTTTTGGTGTCCCGAAGACTCATAGGGGCTTTTTTACGCGGTGACATTTTTCCTGATTGAGGTTTAGCTTTGTGGCTGTGTTTTCCAGTCCTGCTTACAGATGAGGAGTGGAGTGGGGTGTGAGTGATTTCCATGGTTTACACACAAAAAGCCTCACTCATGCTCACAGGATTCAACAGTAGAACAGGCAGGATCTGCTCCATACACACCATAGCCTATTTTGCAGTTGCATTTTTCTCCTGGAGCAGTTTCTCCCGGAGGTCTTGAGATCAGCTGTGGGGCTGGCTCTGCAAGCCCTGCCACCTCGGCTGCAGGAAGGAGCTTCTTTAGTGAATCGCTTGAGGCTCCTGGCTTGAAGATATGTTGCTGTCAAGATTGCTGTGCTCTGCTTTTGTCTGTCCCAAGGTGACTGCAACAGAGTGGTTACACTGTGTAAGTCCTGGGCTCTTCTAGTGTGTCTGAGCTTTGGAGACCAGGCGCACAGAGTGAAAACAGCTTCTCAGAGCAGTATTCACGAGCACTTGGGATATCAGTGAGGTGTCAGGATTTACCTGGCTGCTCCTGCTGCAGGGCAACAGCGGGGATAACCAGGGAATTACCTTCTCTGAGCATTGCTCAGCTATGGGAGCTGCTTGCTAGCTGTCCAACAGCTGGATTAAGGGTTCCTGAGCTGAAACCAGTGTAAGTCTTGTGGATTTTGGGTTGAAGAGCTGAGTCCCAATGCTTTAAGCATCCTCCCTTGTGCTTGATACAAAACCCCAGCATTTCAGACAAAGGGGCCCATGGGCGAAGCATCACTCAAACAATCAGTCCCAGGAGTCAGATTTGCATGAAATGACTTTTCCACTGACTGCTGGCAGGCTTAGTGCACGCCGTGCTCCGGAGTGGTTTGGTGTGCTTGGGATCACTAGGACATGTTGGAGATACCTGGAGGCTGAAGCACTGAGCCAGCACTCTGGGAAACATCTTTCACCTCTGCCCAGCCAGGAGGTGGACTGGAAAAATTAGCCCTCCTTCTTCCTCACTGGCTTTGCAGAAGGTGCAGGCAGGGATGTTCCATTTACATCTGAAAAGTTGGAGACTGAAAAGAGCCCAGGGTTAGGCCTTGCAACTGCAGAGCACGAGTGGCTGAGTAATTACCTGGGAAAGGTATGAGAAGAATGGACAATTGCAGGGCTATCTACCTTCCCTGCTTTGGCCCGTGTGCCCAGGCACTCCCCTTGTCCAGCATAGTTTCTCTATCAGGATCTCACTGGGGAAATATTTCTCTCTTTGTAGCACGTTTACAGCGATGATCCCTCACACGCCCACGAGACTTTGTATTTTTTTAAAGTCCTCTCCAAACATGAGCCGCTTTATCTTGTTATCACGATCTCTTTCTCCTTATCCTTCTAATGAATTCCTATAAATAAGATAGGGATCCAGCACCTGTCATGTCGATTCATTCAGTTCATTATCTGCTCCTGCTGGAATTTTACTCTCCCTCTATTTATCGAGCCTGAAGTGTTTCACAAAAGAATATGGCTGTTTAATTAACCTACAAATCAGCCTCTCTGTAAAGCAGCTGTGCCACTCCTTGGAAGTGGATTATTGGGCCTCTTGGTTGACGCTGCTCCCACTGAGTGCTGTGCTGGCTTGCTGCAGTTGTGTCCCCATCGCTGGGCAGTGGGTGCCTGGCTGGGGCGTGCAGCCATGGGGCGAAGTGTGTGGGCGTATGGATATGAGTTGGAAGCACTGCCGCTCTCGTCACTTTTATCTGGCATGTGGGTGAATCTGGGGTGCCACTAGGAAGTGAGCTGTGATTTGCTCCTGGGGGAAAAGAACAGTGTTCTTACACGCTACAACACCCCGTTGCTTCCCAGCACAACAGGGACCTGATCCAGAACAGGGACTCCAGAGCATGGCTGCTGCATGGGCAACAAATAAATCAGTGTCCCTAATTGTATGTCTTTGCAATGCCACAGAGTCTGAAGTGCAAATAGTGCTGTGGGAAAAGGAAGCTGAATCTTGAGGATGAAAAAGCTCGGGGGAAGAAAAGTCAGAAAATTTGATCACGGGATAGAGCTAATTATTTACTCTGTAGGATGGGATTTTTGCTTTGTTATCTTCTGTGGAGTCAGTAACATGGGAAGCCAAAATGTGAGATCTGAAATTAATCTTGCACACCTCTGTGTTTTGGCCTGCTATAAGTGATGAGATGCTTGCCTCCTCCAGCTGATGCCAGCACTCATGTCCTGGCACCCATGAGGTGGCTGCAGGGCCCCTTCTTTCTCCCTACAACGTGTTACTCCATTTTCAAGCAATGCTCTTGGTGATGCTTAGAGTTCCTCAGCACTAGGGGTAGCTTTAAAATTCCCCGAACTCCTTGAATTTTGGTGCATGTCATGAGTGTAATATTTAGTTTGATCAGGATATGGGGGCTCTGCCCAGCTCTGTGGGATGCCTTCCTTTCTGCCTGCATTCGATGTTTCCCAAAGCTTGCCAGGATGTGTCTCAGCAGGGAAGATGCTACTCCAGTATTTCTGTCTTGACCTCCTGAATGCTGAGCTGGGAACAAGGAGCTTGAAGCACTTGGGAGGGCTGGATGGCGCTTTGAAGGGGAAGAATGTTTTTTGTGGGGTGGGGGGGGTGTATGGTTGATGCCAGGACGTGGTCCGGGCACAGTTTGTTGCCTGGGAGATAGCTACTGCCTCCAGGACCTATTGCAGTACCACTTTGCTTCAACTCCCTGGCTCCTGGGTAGGTGTAGGGAGCGAGGAATTCTTGCTGTGAAGAAGTGGGGCAGCTCTTTAGGGGGAGATGGGGAAACTGAAACGTGTAGGAATGAGCTAGTAGCAGAGCTGGTGCGTGGGAGGAGGAGGGAGGGATACCTGCATGGGGACAGCAGGGGACACAGGGCCTTCATCAGTGTGATTCATGATTTGCAATGTTGCCTCAACGCATCATCAGGAGCCTATGGTGCTCCCCTTCATGAATCTTCCCTATTTTGATGTTTTTATTAGTGGCCTTCATTTTTTTTATCCCTCTTTGTCCTATGGCTGTGGCCAGAGCAGAACAGATGGGCACCTCTGAGGACCCGACAAATGGAAGGTGGATGGGAAAGGAGACAGGAGCAGAGGCTGCTGGCAGGGAGGAGCGTCCAGGAGAGCCCGTTGGGCCAGACTGATGGCATGCCTGGGGGATTTCCGCATCCCAGGGTGGCTTCTGTGGTGCCAGCTGCTTGCAGAGTGATGCCACTGTATTTTCCAAGCCAGGAGGAACCTGGGGATTTGCACGCCATCTGAGCTGTGGGGCAGGGTGAGGGTAAGGGCTCAGCCAGTGCATGGTGGGTAAGTCCCTCCCTGGGTGCCTTGTGGGGTGCCCACCCTCAGCTTTCACTCCAAGGATCATCCTTTCTCTCCAGTTGAAGCAGCTCATCTGTCCCCTCTGAGTACTCTGTGGATCCATTCCCAGATTTCTCCAGTCCTGGGGTTTTGTTTTGTCAGAACTCCACCTACCGCTGACCTTTCCCAGAAACCAGCACATGGGTTTTGTTTGCCTTTAGCCTGGCCTGACTGAGATTTTTACCTGCTCTCAAGCAATTGGATGTTCAGGGCCTGAACTTCGAGCCCATGGAAATTTTGGGAAGCTGTAGTGAGCCTTTGAGCCCATCAGGGCTGCAACCACAGGCTGTTGGCATCCTCTGATGGTGTGGAGAAGGAGCACCACGTGTATCCGAGCATGGTTCAGCTAGAAAGAGCACTGGATGGAGAAGCTGAGGTCTGAGACTTTGCAGCTGGGATGGTGTCTGAAAACTAATCTTCAGCTTCCAGATTTTTTTTTTTCTCCTTCTCCCTCCATTTCTAACTCTTTCGATAGAGCATCAAACAGGCTTCAAGTAGCAGCAGCACCATCCCTCAGCTCTATGGTGGGCAAAGGGCAGCTGGAGCTGCCGAGTGCCTCTGTCCCACAGCAAGAAGCTGGGGCGCCAGGCCCTCAAACAGAGAATTTTAGGGTCAGTATTTTGGGGCAAAGACTCTTTTCCCTCATGAAGACACTCTGCCTTAGCGCAGCAGGGACCGAGGGCTTGGTGCTGGCTGTGGTTCCTGCTGCAGCGCAGCTCGTCAGCGATGGCCATAAACGCAGAGAGCCTCGGCTCTCCCGGGGAGCGGAGCAGCACCTTCTCACGGCCTCCCCGCTGCCTCCTGCCTGCGCTCCGGCTGCAAACTCCCTCCTGCTGCTGGGGGGACTGCCTCGCCCCAAGGGCTGCAAAGTGAGGGCCAAGCCAGCTGTGCTGTAAAAAGCACCACGCTGATACAAATATCGCTCTTAATCCCGGCTTGAAGCAGGGATAAGGCAATTGCTCAGCTTTCTAGGCTCAGACTTGTTTCCCGGCATGAGTGTATCAAGAAGGATGCTGGCTGACTGTAGCCAAGGCAGGAAGGCTGTGGAGGCTTGCTTCCCTCTCAAAGAGGAGAAAAATAAAACACAAAAGCTGCGTAAGGCAGTCTGCATCTCTTTAACAAGTCTATTTTCTCCTCTGACATGCTTCTCCCTTGCAAAAACAGACTCCAGACTTCCTGCTCTTTAGAAAAAACCCTCCAATTCCTTGAACCTTAGGGCTGAGATGGAGAGACCGTGAGAAAGAGCCATGGTTCGAGGTCGTACACAGCACTGATTTCTCACACCTACTGAATGCTGTGGAGTGCTGGGAGGGCTCTGGCTCCAGCCCTTTCCTCCCCCCCGCCAAATTCCTGACCGGTGATGTTAGTACATTATTGCACCAGCCTATCTGTGTGCTAAGGACCCACGGTCCTGAGGGTGCAGTTCATCATCCTGGAAGGGATTCGTTTGGTTTCTGTCTGCCATGATTAAAATCAATAATAATAAAAAGAAACAGTTGTTCCCACTTGGTTGCCTCATACCTCTGTGAGTGGTTGTGCATCACCTATAGCGTCTGGAAGCATGGAGCATTCCATGTACCTTATTGGAGCCACTGCCCTGTGAGTGGCAGGAGGGGACAGATGAAGCTCATGATGAAGGACCAGCCCTGCTTTCATCCCTCCTCCAGGATCTGCTCCTGCCATTTCCCACCAGCTTTCTGGAGTGTGTCTTGTTTTGCTTGTGGAAGCAGTAAATTATCGTCTTCGGGCTTTCCCTGCCTGTCATGCCACAGTGACAGGTCAATCTTTGCAGGGGATTTAGTGAAGGCTAAACTAGGCAGAGTTTTATATGTGGCACATGTGATGCATGGCTGCACATCTGCACATCCTTTGCAGGGCAGAAACAGGACGTGCATTTGCAGAGTAAATCCAAGATCTGTTTAAAAAAAAGAAGAGTTGCTTTTATTTTAAAAGGGAGATAGGTCTCTGCCATGCTGAATGTGGTTTTCCTTCTTTTTCTGCTTGATGCAAGTTTGGGATGTATCATCTTCAGTTCAGATGCCTTGGTGTGTCCTTATCACCCCATACGTGCCGCCTTTCCACACCCCCAGTTCCAGCAGGATGTGGGGACGGGCTCTGTGGCCACTCCTGGGTATGAAGCAGCTCTGTCCTGCTGTTCACATCCTGAAGGTGACCTGTGATTTATAGGAGAAACGGGGAGACATGGCTGAGACTGCACAGCTACGTGTGGGGTGGGGAAGCTTGGTATGAGAAAAAGGCTGAGGGTGAAGCACATAGATGCATTTTTTTCCTCTTCCCCCTGCCCCCCTTCTTGTTCAAACTCTGTAGCCTGGACTCTGAACGGAGCAATGCAGCTGAGGAATTACATGAATGTATGGGAGGGAGAGGCTTGTGGAATATCTCTGGCTGCCTTTGACTGACATGCTGCTGTTTCAGAGCTAGAACAACTCTCCTGAGGCGAGGCTGAAATAAACTTCAGGCTGTGACATAATAATTCTTGATTTTATTTCTTTTCCCAGTCTCCCTGTATCGCACCGCTATCCACACCCCCTTCTTTATTCAGTGGGATGATGACCCAGCTGTATTCTTTGCTATCCAGCCACGTTACTCCTAAGCCATGGAAACCCATGACTTCTGTGGTGGCCTGACACCAGTGGTCCTGAATGTCATGAGTGGAGGCATTATCTGCGTATTTCGGCATACGCGACTCAGTCACATAGAGCCATTATATGCCACTAATAAGTGATTAATTTGTTGGCAGAATGTCAAGTGAGTGAGGGAGTTGTAGCCTTCTGAGGGTGTCCTCTTCCCTTTCGTGTGGCAGGGCGAGCTGCACATCTCCTGCCAGCAGTCAGGGCCCTTTATACATGTGTGATGAATGCAATATGAAATAAAGACTGGCAGCTCTGCTCGGCAGCAGATGAACCTGTTGACAGTCCTAGGCCATGTTCTGCACTGATGTTGTATCTGGCACTGTGACGGGGCAATGCAGGCTGCAGTGGATTGCATGGAAGGGGAAGTTCCCTTGCATTGGTTTCTGGCATCTCCCTTTCCCCAAACCTCAACAGAGCAGTGATGGGATGGCTGCTGGGGGAGGCAGGGCTGCCCTTCCCAGTTCTTCTCTAATTCATGCAGCCCCATGGCTTCCAGGGGATATTTCCAGCTGTGGTGGACACTGGGTTTCTCCCAGATGATGGGGCAATATATCTTCTGGGGTTTCACATGGCTCGTCCTAAATCCTATTCCCAAAACTTCTTCCCTCTTGTACCCTGGCTTTGCCGGGGCAACCTACCCAACAGAGGCAGCAGCCAAAGCCATCACACTCCTGGCCTGATACCCTGGTGAGCTCAGGAGACAGGAATGTCCAGTGTGCTGGTAGAGGGTTCCTGAGTTTTTCTGGCGCAGGTCTGCAAAGCCCGAAGCCTCTGGGAGGCATTTGATTTTCCTTTTCGGAATTAGCTTTAGTGCTGAAGGTTGGGTTTGGGCCAGCAAAGCTTCCTTTGAGCCGTCAACCATGCAAAAGACTCCTCGAGTCTGCAGAGTTTCCCTTAAACACAGCTCATCTGGTGCCAGAAACCTCCCTTGCCTGAATATTAAAATCTCCTCAAGTGCCGGTTGGAATTGCCCAAAGGAAACGTGACCTTCCCAGCCATGCTGGCTTGTCTGGAGCGGGCGTTTGTGGCCATGTGGAGCAGAGCAGCCAGAGTGCGGGTGCCTGTATTGCCGTGCTGCAGGAGGAGGTGTTCTGTAGCGCAAACAGAAATAAAACCCCGCCCTTGGCTGGGGGTCCGGAGGGAGGTGAGGTCAAGAGCTGGATCTGAAACAGGCAGCCTGGCCCTGGTCAGAGCAGAAATCTAAGCATCCCGAACGCTTGGCAGGCAGTGTCTCTGTGGGCACAGCTGAACCAAGGTGCTTTCAGCTCATCCTTACGCCTGCAGGATGTCCTCAGGAAGAGAGAAGCCCCTTCCACAAAGTGTGTTTAGCTCAACCAAGACCTCCAGAAGCTTTTGGCAGAGATGTAGGGACTGTGCAAGAGAAATGACCCAGCCCTGTGATGAGCTCTTGCTGGAGCAAATCTTGCCGGAGCAAATCTTGCCATAGCTCTGGGCTGCTGGGGCCACTGAGGTCTCTCTACCTTTTGTCCTCCCTTCTCCAATCCCACTAAAGTTCGTGTAAGGGGGTGAATTTCCTTTCACATTGCATGAAAATCCCTCTATAGAGGGATTTGATAAAGGCAGGATGCAGGAGTGTAGCACACTGTAGCTCATCTTGCAGCTCCTCAAGCTTCAAGTCTTGTTTTCCATTTCCCTGTCCTGTGGTGGGTGAAATGAAGTTGAGAACTCTTGGTCCCACTGGCAGCTATGAGTCTGCTTCTCCCCCAGACCTCCCCAGCCTGGGACAGTGCGGGCTGGAGCTGAAGATACGTGGGATCAGCCTGATCCTAAAGCACTGAGTAATTATTTCTAGAATTGGGAAAGATGGTTGTGAAATACCACTGTGGGCTGAGCATGTTGAGTTACTGAATGTGGTTGTGAACAATTAGAGCAAACGGGAGACCATGGCCCCGTTTTAGTAAATGGAACCATTTGGAAATTAAATCTTTCCACCTTTTTGCTTCGAAAGGCAATTTAACAGCTGACCCCCTGCTCACACTTGTGCTTGTCCAAATTGAAATGGCACATTTTGTCTGGGGTCCAACAAACCCCTGTAGCTGACCCAAACACAAGGACTTTGGCAAGGCTTAGTTTCTCATTTGCTTGTGTTTTTTGCTTCGTTTTGTTTTGTTTGTTTTTCACTAAAGACAAATATTTGTGCTGCTAGGTCAGTCAAAAAGTAATCGTCCTTTTTCCTCTGCTTGTCGGTGTGATTACTGAACCTCAACACATCACTTATTAAACCTCGCTCTCCTACCAGCCTGTTTGAGCATGACAGAGAGCCCAGAATCTGAAAATAAACTGGGTTTAGGTGTTTGCTGGAGGGTGCTGGTATTTTTGAATCTGTGGGGGCTTTATCTGCAGCCCTTATTGCTGAGCAGAGGCATGGTGTCCCCAGCATCGCAGCCCCCCCCAGGATGCTCAGAGTGTCTGAGACACATCCCAGCACAGCAGCGGGCAACCTGGAAGCTGGAATTGCTCTGTGACAAAGCTGGATTGTTCTGTGGCAAAGGGAACTGGGAAAGTTACTTCTCTGCTTTTGCAGAAAAATCCTTCTCCCCAAAACTGTCGCCCCCGGCTCTGTCCTCAGCCTGTTCGAAGGATGCAGGGACAGAATAGCAAGCCGGTGAGGTCATGGGGAGAGAGTTAGTCACATCCAACTGGGAAACGGAGAGGGCTGCCAACCAGTGTTGCTCTTGCAGTGTGGAAAGCTCATGTGGTTCAGAAGGGACCCCCCCTCCAGGCTCCCTAGAGCACCCTGGCCAAGCTGGGGGTGTTGGTGCAGCACCGCCTCTGCAGCAGCTTTCCGAGGAACTGGAGGAGGGAGTGAAAGATTTTAATAGAAATCTAACTTGTTCTGGCATAAACATGGACTTTGCTTCTCGTAACTGGGGCGATACGGGCGAGGGGGGGTTAAGAGCCTTGCCGAATTGGAGACTATCTGGAGCTGTCGCACAAGGGAGGGAGATCATGGCAGAGTTTAATGAATGACTTCATTTATATATTAAAAAAAAAAAAACAACAACATGGTGGCTTCCTGCCAGGTCCACAGACAAGGGTTTCTATGGGAACCTGAGGAAAAATAATAAATAGGAGTGTGGGATGAGTAGGGAAGGGAGGAGGGGAGCACAGGCTCTGGTCTGGGTCTGCTTTGTTCCTCATGGAGACCAAGGTGGCAAGGGGCGATGAGGGGGTAAAAAGGGAAAGAGCTGAATTTGGTGCTTGCAAAAAGACCCCAGCCAAAATAAGGCAGGCAGGCAGTAACTACATGGCAGTATAGCATTCCCTTGGGCTAGTCCTGCGGTCTGCCTTGTTCCCTGCTCCTCCGTGGGCACAGCAGGAATGGGCGACCTTTCTTCATTGGGCTCACAACCTGGCTTTGCTGCCTTGGGGCAGGTGGGAGTTTGGGAGGGCAGTGATTTGGAGTCATCCCCAGCTTCCTGACGGGGTGGTGGTGGGACCACTGTGCAAAGGAGTGCTACTGGACCTAAGCTCAACAGTCCTGCTGGCACTGTAGAGCAAAATAGGCTCTGAGTGAGTCTTCCCTGGAAAGGCTAACAAGGTTCATAGTGCAATTAAAAAGGCTACATTTTTCATCAGTTAATCCCAATGGGCTTTTTTTCCCCCCATTGCTGAGATAGGGAGGTATCTGTCCTGAACATCAAAAGAAAACAGCTTTTTGGTGAGACCCATGGTGAAGTGAGGCCCTCTCACGTGGTTCATAGTCCAGATTGTGGGCAAGGACGGGCAGGCTGGCAGAGTGGCACTGCTGGGGCCAGCTGAAACCTGCCCCTTGTTCACTCAAACTGGGCTGAAATGAGTCTCGACTGAGGCATTTCTGTTTGAGTTTTTTCCCCATTTTCCCTTCCACAGGCTCTTTGTTCCAATCTGAGGGATGTTGCGCTCTATCTCTCATTGAGCAGGTTCAACCTAAGAGGACTGCAGTCCTCAGGGTGTGCCTGAGGGAGGGAAATGCAGGTTGGGCTGGATCCTGCTGCTGGTTGGAGATCAACTTCCCAGCTCCCATGTGTGTGCCTTCCTGAAAGATGTTTCTGTAAATAGGCTTGAAAATGCCAGGGGAAACAGCCTTTGTGGTCTGTTTTGGACCTGGCGGAGCCAGGGGTGAGTGGGGTGAGGAGGCATCTGCCCCACCATCAGCCCCAGCATCAGCCCTGGGTACCACAAGTCAGACCTGCCCAGCTCCAGCTGACATCACAGGCCCTTTGGGTGAGTGGTGGCCACCTCATGCCGTGTCCCTTTCTGCCTGAATCTCAGCTGGTGCCACCGGTGGAGCAGGAGCCGATCCCACGTGAGGAACGACTGGACTGGCATTATCACCAGAGAAGGAATGTAGCATCCGCCTTATCACTTCCGTGGGGATGCAAGAGGCTGTTCTACTGACAGAGGCAGTATTATCCACCAGTTGAGATGTCTGGGAGAAGCCAGGGCAGGTTTTTCTTCTCTGCAGGGGTGGCAAGAAGCCAGGCAGGGCAGAGCAGGACATAGGTGCTGCCCTCCGCCACTATTTCCTTGGCTCCTGGTCAGGCAGGAGCAGCTTAACTGCCTAAGGAAACTCACCCCCAGGGTACAGATCCTGCTTTCCTTGGGCCAGAGCTTGAGATGAGGGTGTTGGGTATCTTGCAGCACTGCAAGACCCTTTACAAACCCTTCAGATATCTTGCAGCATTGCAGGACCATTTACAAACCCTTCCTGGGGCGCAAAGCTGTTTTTGCAGGGAATGGTGCTTTCCAGTGGGCTTCGGCCCACAAGAAGGTGGCTGGTCTGGGAGGAAGGGGATGTACCACATCTTCCTTCTAGAGACTTGCAAGCTCTCCTGCACCCCTCTCCCAGTCCCTATGTCCCACCTTGTCCTTGCCCATCGGTCAGTCCCACTGAGGAGCCGTGCTGATGGACGTGAGAATGCCGCTTTGAGGATCACTGCTCATGGTGGGAGCACTCCTCTGCCAAAGGCTCCTGCTTGCTGGGGGCAGCCCAGACACCTCAGAGGATTTGTTACCAGGTTTCACAGGACTGCCTGATGGCATTAAAGATGGGTTTTCCCTCTGGCTTGGCAGGCTGACAGCGCAGTGGAGCGTGGAAGATGAGGAGGAGGCGGCGAGAGAGCGGCGGCGGCGGGAGCGGGAGAAGCAGCTGCGGTCCCAGGCAGAAGAGGGCTTGAATGGCACCGTCTCCTGCTCGGAGAGTGCGGCTCTGGCACAGGAAAACCAGTAAGAAATACCCGTGGATAAATCCAGCAACACACTTTGTCCTTGCAGCAAACCCCTCCTGCAGCCACCGAGTGTGTGTCTGTGTTGTTTGGGGTGGTTTGGGGAAGATGGGGAAGTTCTCTAATAGGTTTGGGGTGGGGGATTTAGTGCACACTAGCAAATAGTGTGCTTTCTTGTTTGGGCAGAAAACCCCAGAAGTCCTGCTTTGATCTTTTTCTTGGCTAGAGGCTGGGGGGTTTTACTGCCCTGAGAGTTTACACTGGGACAGCTTGGGACAGGCTGGGCTCTGGCAGGGAGTCCTCATTGCCAGTGATTTCAGTGCTTGGTTAAATTTCAACTTGGGAGTCATCCTGCACCAAAAATAATGGAGGTTCCCAATACATGCAAAGACAGACGTGCCTGAGGATGTGATGCACAACCCCAGGCAGATCACGGTGCAAGCAATCACCTATCCTGGCTGGGCTTCCCACTCTTCCCTCGGAGGATGCTGCCCCGCCACTGAGAAGCATGAGGCAGCCCCTGAGCTAGTGCAGTTCACAGCTCCGAGGGTTAAAATTAACTTTGTGCTTTAATGGGGCAGGTCCTAAATGGAACTAGCTCAGGAGGCATTTATGGAGATGCTGAGCTATCTGCTGTCAAAGAGGAAACACCTGGAGAAGGGATAGGATGACATCCCCAGGATCCCACGCCACATCCTACTGCAGCCTCCCCACATCCATGGTTCAGCAGCCCAGATGCTGTGCAGCACTGGGGCTAGCATAAAAACTAGTCTGCACTCTTAATTGCTAAATTCTTGTCTCGAAGACCTCAGTCTTACCACTATTTATGTGTTCAACTTATTTCTAAATCTATTGAACACAATGGAGAAGTGGTGGCAGGATTTGGAGTTATAGTCACAGAGAAGCAACATCTTCATTTTACTGGAAAAATAGCAAAAGTTATTTATGAAAACCTATTCTTTCTCTATTAAAAGATCATTTCTTTTTGAGATACGTCCAAAATTAGTCAGGACTTTTTTTTTTTTTTTTTAATTTAAAAGCATTGCAAAACACCTTCACAGTCTTTTGTGGAAATACACACGGTGATATTCTGCAGACAAAACCGCTGCAATCTGCTCTAAGAGCAAACAGAAGGTCTGGAAAGTAATAATAGTCATTAGCTTTTCCAAACCCCCGTTCACATGGGGGCTAGGAAATAATTTGAAAAGGTCTTTAAAATAGCAGATGAGATCTCTGGTCTCTGCTTTGCTGGGAGGTGCTGTGAGCAGCCTCAGGCCCAGAGCAGTGTGCAGCAGCCCCAGCACCCCAGCTTGCAGGCTCCAGTCCTGCTGGCATGGGCACAGCCGTGCTGCTGGCCCCACAGGACCATCAGCATTGCCCAAATTTAATTGAGTGCTTAAGAGGGCAGTGACAATGCCTAAATTGAAGGGTTTTGGTCCCTGCTCTATGATGCCTGAGTTTGCTGGGCCAGGCTCAGCCAGAAGGATGTTTCTTCTTCTCTGGCCATTCCCTGGTTTTGTTTACAGCTGCTGACAGCCACCTGGGCTTGCTCATGCAGCGGGGGTCAGCCCTGGCTATTAATCTCCTGAAAGGCTTCATTCTCTCCTGTGTAAATCCTGCCCCCTCCTTCCTGTGGCTCTTCCCACGCTGGGACTCGTTCTATCCATGTCACTCCCCTTAGTTCAAACCCACCCTTGCGTTTCCTTGCTCCAAAGGGACAGAGTGAACCTCCTGTTCTCCCTTACCCCCACTAAAGAAAACCAGAAGTAGTCAGGAGAACAGAGGGTTTGCAGGAAAGACAGGAGTGTCCTTGGGAGCCAGAGGGATGGACATCAGCTAAAGTGGTGATGATGGGGCAGTGCTGGCTTCGTGCTTTTCCTGAGGTTGTATTTGCAGAGGGACACAGGGAAGCAGCCAGTTTCCTAACAGCATTCAGCCAGTCTCCCTTGCTCCCTGGGAGCTTTTCTGTTAGCCTGAGCACACATTTGTGGCCAGGGCCACAGATACTGGAGTGGTTTTGCCTTGGCCATCTTCAACAATGCAGCTCACCCGAAGAAGAATAAATGGAATAACTGGACGGAGAGAAGGACAGTGTCAGGCCGTGGCTCTTTCAGGCCGGGTTTAGGCCTTTTTGCATGCCTCTCAATGCTAATTTTCCTTCTTGCTGTGTTTCAGCTATGACTTCAAGCCATCTGGGACTTCGGAGCTGGAGGAAGATGAGGGCTTCAGTGACTGGTCCCAGAAGCTCGAGCAGCGCAAGCAGAGGTGGGTAGGACACAGATGAACCACGGGGAGGGGTACCCACATCCCTAGCAGAAGGACTGTCACTGAGGAGGAGTGACCAAACCCAGGTCAAGTCTAGCACGTGTAAGAATGAGGCCAGAGCATCAGCAGGACAGAACAGGCCCCACACCACTGGGACAGATGCTCTCTGCCTGCCATTTGGGCTAGCAGGGAGGAATGGCCCAGGGATGGCCCCAAGCTTTGGGGATGTTTGGATTGAGCTTTGTGCTCCAAGCAGTGGCAGCCTGCCAGGACGCCTGGGTTTGGAGGAGTGACAACAGCAGATTTAAGCCACCTGAGCTGCTGCAGGGGCTGAAATGGTCTCTAACATAATCCAGGCCAGCCTAAAAGCTGTTCTAAGTTATTGCTGCTTCCTGGCTCATGTCAGCATAGTGGGTGTTATGGGCCCAGCCCACCTTGTGCCTGACTCCTCTCTGAGCAGGGAAAAACAGGCAGCAAAGAGCCCTGAGAGGTGTTTGTGTGCCAGCTGTGTAGTCCCCATCTCCCATCACTCCTCCCTTACTGAACTAAACCAAACTCCTGCCTTAACCACTTCCCTTGGACACCATCTACCTGCACATGAACTCTGTGACTCAGCTCTCTTGGCAGTTTGATTTTGGAGGGAATTTTTGGCATAGCCTCTTCTTTACGCTGAGGAATTCTTTGCACAGAGAGGTGGTGGATGCCCCTTCCCTGGAAACATTCAAGGTCAGGCTGGACAGGGCTCCAAGAAACCTGATCTAATTGAAAAGGTCCCTGTTTATTTCAGAGGGATTGGACTAGATGACCTTTAAAGGCCCTTTCCAACCCAAACTATTCTATGACTGAAAAAATGCTTAAGATTAATATTTACTGCTGAATAAATAAAAAGAGCTCAAAGTTTTGTTACTTTTCTTCAAATGTTGTGGCTAAACCATGCTGCATGCTGTACCTTTGCAGCCCTGAACCCATAAGCACTGCTCAAGCGCCTCCAAGGATCAGCATAACATAATTATAACATCTGTGGGAGTAATTAGAAATCATCTGCTTTTCAGTTTGCCGCCTCTTTTCCCAGCCCCCCTTGCAAAGAGCTTTTCTGGAAAGAAAGGCTACTGCTATTCCCTACTCGGCCTTCAAAAGAGAATTAGTTGGAATTAACATGATCCTCTCCAGGTATTTCTCCTTAGGGTTTTATGTGATGCTTGTGTTTATCCTGTAGCGGGAGGGAAAGGTACTGAGCAGGGGACGTGGTGTTCATGGCAGGTGAAGCCCATCAGTGAGAGGTGGTACTTTAAAAGCAGGAGCTGTAGCTGAAGGGCTGATTGGCTAGAGGGTGGTTAGGAGAGGCAGCTGACGGGGCTCAGACTCTGTGGGCTTGCTTTGGGGCCAGGCTTTTTACAAAGGCTGAGCTTCCTTCATAGCAGGGGCTGTGTCCCGCAAAGTCCTTTCAGCAGCTTTGCCCTTGGGGAGCTGCCTCATCCAAAGGACGAGCTTGGAGTGTGATGTGAGCACAGGTAGGTTGTGTGTCTGTCTGTGATGCCCTGTGCTGGGAGAAGCAGTGCTATGGTCAGGATTTCCCAACTCCCCTCACTCCTGTTTAACTGAAGGTGAAGCAAACCAGGTCCTGCATCCCCTGAGGGCCTTGGTGCTAAGGTCCATTTTCTTCTTGGTTCTGGCTCTGCTCTTTGAGGGGGGAGATCCATGCTATCAGCTGTGTGCAAGAAGGTGAAGCTGTGCCAGCCCAGCTGCCTCCCATACAAAATTGCTGTGATGCAAAAGGCATCCTAGAGGCTGCACTGTGTTTGCTGGCCTTAATTTTTAATATGAGCTTGTACTTGAACTGGAGACATTGCTGGCATCCTGTGGAGAGCTACTAGCTTCCTGGGCCTTCAGAGTCTGTTTGCTCTTGGTGAGAGGATGATGAGAAACAAGTCAAGTGAGCCAGAATATGCATCAGCTTTTTCCCTGTGTGGTTAATGTGGACGGCTGGATGGTGGCTGACCTGTGAGCTGCCTTCCCAGCAGCAGAGAGGTGGGTGGAAAGGTCTTGTTGGAACTTGTTTTTGTGTTTTGGTGCTGCCTGTTGAAGGAGGAGCAGTGAGTCAGCCTTGCCCTTTGGCAGCTGCCTGCTAGCCAGCTCTCTAGCCCTGCTCTCTCAAGCCAGGCAATTTTCTAAGAACTGGGTGGGAGGAGAAAGCTCTTTTGGCTGGGGAAAGTAAGATGGCAATAACAGCTTGTTGTGTGGCTGCGAGGCAGTGAGAGTCCTGGGGTTCTATACTCCCAGTGTCCCTGGGCCCAGAGGCATGGGCTGTTCTGCTTTTGCAAAGCTGATTGCATGAACATACTCCTGGGTCACCTCTTGCAGCCTCAGAGACCTGGAGCAATTCTCTTGTACCAAACCCACAGTGGTTTTATAAACCCTTAAGCCCAGGGGTGACCTCATCTGCTTTGGAACTCCTTTGTTTTGCTGGGCTGTGAGATGAGTGATGTGAGTAGAGGTGTGATTTTTTTTTTTTTTTTTCCAGTGGGCAAAACTGAGAGTTGGGATCAGGTATCAATACAGGATTGCTTGTGAAGCACTGTGCCTTGTGCATGAAATGGTTCCAGGGGAGTGGCTCTGCATCCTTGCCCTAGAGCTCAGTTTCAGCTTGAGAAGCATGTTAATGTGTTTTTGGTTGGATCCTCCTCCAGCATGAGACTCTGTTAATGTGGAAGATGAGTTTAGGAAGAGAAGGGCTGTGTTTGGTTCCCCACATTGAATTAATGCTGGGAACCATGGGGGCAGCATCAGATTTGTGTTTGTGTACAGGACTGCAGGATGTGCTGGTTCACCTGGGATTTCAGCTGTAGCCAGGTGGGGAATTGAGCCAGCACCACATCATGGTGGCAGTGTCCTCTCTGCCAGGGGTTTGAGCAGGAGGCTCTTCTCTGCTTTCCTATGGGTCTTGCCCATCATGATGCTGGTAATGTGCAGATACCTTCAGCTCTACCACAGCTCTTAGCTGAGCTGAGTCTTGGACGTTTGAAGTAGGAGAGTGAGATGTGACTGCTGTTGTATCTGGGAGCCTGGAACTGGCTGTGAGCCCTGGTGTGGAATACCCAGCAAGCTGTAGGCTCGGGGAAGTCATAAAATTGGATTTCTAGAGGTCTGAGGTACCTCATGGTGTCTGTAGGCTCATAACTGTAGTTTTCTTCTTTGATCTCTCCACCACCTCTAGGTCTCCAAGACAGTCATACGAGGAAGAGGACAGTGGTGTGAGAGAAGCTGAAGTCAAACTGGAGCAGATCCAGCTGGATCAGGAAAGCCCGGAGGAGAATATGGTTATCAGAGAGGAAGAGAGGCTGTGCCAGGAGGAAGAAGAGGCCCAAGAGCAGGAGGAAGGGGAGCAAGCTGAGCATGAGGTGGGATCAGGAGGAGCTGACCTTCTTTCCAGAGGACTGGTGGGAGAGCTGATGCTGGGGGCTGCTCTCCCATGTCTTAGCTCACCACTGCTGTTGGAAGCTGAGCCCACGTAGACATTAGATGTGCTTTCATGGCATAACCTGGGGCTAGTGCCACTCTTGCCTGCGTACTGTGCCTTCCTGTGGTCATTGCAGGCAGCCTCTGCCCTTTTGTGAGGGTGGTGTGTTTGCTCCCAGAGTTTGTGGTGGCTTCGCCATGTCCCTGGCGTATTGAGGAGGAAAGTGTTAATTCTCCTGTGGCTTTGTGGGCAGTGAGTAGCTTTACAGGAGAACTCAAATCTAAATTATACTGCTTGTTTTTCTCTCCCCAGCCTTTATCACACCTTTGGAGTGCTTTGTCTTGACAGATCTCTTAGCCTTGCATTGCTCCCAGCTGAGGATTTTTTTGTTCTGATAATTCCTGGTTAAGGGGAGGAGGAGAGGGACAAAGCTGGAATTCAAGTGGATTCAAGCTGGAATACAGTGCAAGTTAGGGGGCTGAGCTTCGAATACCATTTGTCATAAATGGGTTTTGACTGTCTGGGGCTAGTAAGATTTTTGCATTTGAACTGTGTGTTACTCTTTCCAACCCTTTATTCTAAAGGCAGCTTCTCTCTCTCTCATTTTGTCCTCTAAATGAGAAATTAATGTTTTCCTATCTCAATTGTGGTAAGAGATCTTTATAACTTATGCAAGAACCCCTTTTCATACCATTTGGGAATCTTGAACGTGCAAAATTTCTGATTTCTGCCCTCCCTTCTAAATGATATATGAGCTTCTTATCGAATGTTTCCAAATTAGATAATGTTAACTCAAAGTTTCTGTGCTTTTGTGTTTATTTAGTGTAAAGCAGGAAGCCTTGGAGACGGGAAAAATCACTGTTGTTGCATAATAAGCAGTTTGACTAACTCACTTCCTGGCTTCTTCTTTTTATGCACTCAGGAAAAGAAGAGAAGGCGAAATGATGGAGAGAAAGAAGAAATAACACCAGAAAAACGCCAGAAGGCCCCAAGCCTTGCCAGCCTGGAAGAGGAGGAGCTGTGCTCTGACCACACTGCAGTGTGCTCCACAAAGGTTTGTGTTCCTGGGGCCCCTCTGGACGCATGGCAACTGTCACAACAGAGCACCCAGCTAATGATGAGGGAAGATTATCCAAGGCTTACAGCAATGTGGGGTGTGAATCCCGTTATCCCTCCTGCTACAAGCTGAGACAAACCACTTGAGCAATTTGCCTCATCTTTCACGGCTGTCAACCTCCTCTCCTCCTACTTAGCCTGCTTGAGCTGTTGGAGGCTGTAGTAATCACTCTAAAAGCCTAAAGTTCATTGAGGACTCCAGGGAATATTGTAATATTGAGATACCTGTGCTTTCAACTTGTGAATTTTGTCAAAGACTACCCAAGAGCTTAATCTTAATGAAATTTCCCTTCCAAAGGGGAAAAAACCTCTAATGACTGAAACAGTGGCATTTCTCTATCTTACTTAGAACAAAATGTATGACTTAAGTTGTTTAAACAAATGGGGATTCCTGATCTCTGAAGCATTGTGTCCTTCCCAATCACATCTGTCTGCACTGATGCTCTTGTGAAACCTCCATTATTAACACCACCTGAACTGCATCTTGTGACTTGCGTTGCATTTACTGCAAATCCTCAGTTCTGTGTGTGTGCTTTTGAATACAATAGATACAGATAAGTGATTCTGTACTGATTTTTTTTTTTTTAATGTCTTTGTAAGCCCTAACCTTTTTGGTTGTAGCAGTGAGGGAAATGGGGAGGAGTCTGGGTAGCCTGTTAATCTGCTTTTAGTACTATCTTGGCTTTTTTTGAATTTAGTTTTGTGTTATTTTCTGCTTACTCAATATTTCCTGACTGGGGATGATTGTATGAGTACTTCCTTTTGCATCAGTAAATAGGTGGCAAGAGGAAGGTCTCATCATCTACAGCCATCAGATTTGTGCTCTTAATGGAGATTCCTTTTTATAGTCAAATTAGAAGAGGGGAGACAGGATGGGTTTGGATGCAGGCTGTGTGCTAATGCGAGGTTAGAAAAGTGTGGTGGGGGTAGGCAAAGGATATTCCTGAAGTGGGACTGGTGGGAAAATGTGGAAAACGCTTTCAGAAACTTTTATGTGCTGAAACTTCTGTCTTTACAATCCCAAAACACACATGGCTTCTTGACCTCAGCTTAACTGCTGCTGCTAGGATTAGCCCAGGGAAAGGTTTAGAAATACAGTTTCTCTGTTTTATAATGGTGATGTCAGAGCTTACCTGCACACTAAGCTGGATGTAAAACTGTTGAGGAAAAATCTGAGCTTGGAATCTTTCCGAAGGATGATCTTTACACCCTAGCTAGCAGGGCTCTGTGAACACTGAGAACTAAACACATTGGCCACCAAGAAGGTGTTTTGGCACAGGAAGCTCAGCTTTTTCTAGGCCCCTCCGTGTTTAACCTGGTGCTTGTTCATGACCCTTCAGAAGTGCCCGTGTATGGTTTGAACCTGCACACCATCTCCCTAGCAGGGTTGGCAAGGCTTTTTCTTATTGATGTGTACTTGTGTTTGGGAAGATGAGGCAAAGTTCTACCAGATTCCCCTTTCACATTGGTGCTATGCCCCATGGGGTACCAGCCTGCCCATCAAAGAGCGAGGTGCTCAGCCTGCTCTCTGAAGTCGTGGCTCAGAGGCAAGCAGCAGCTCCTGCTGCACCAAGCGAAGGAGTGAGCTGACAGCAGGCAGACAGCCTGCCCAGCAGACAGAGCTGGCTGATGGGCTTCTGTCATGCTGCTGTGGGGGGACCCTGCAGAGTGGCTCTCCCCAGGTCATCTCTGTTCGTCAGTGTTGCACTATTTGGTTGTTCTCTAATGGGCCTCGTGCTCTTGGGCACAGCTGGTAAATGTGTCCTCTGTGTGACACTGTCTTGTCTTCTGTTTAGCTAAAATTTAGGACTGGCATCCTGAAAGCATCCTAAAGGATCATTTAGTGCTGTTTTTTATCTGCTAACTTGGTAGGTGATGTTTCCTGTGGCACAGGCAGCAGTTTTACAGGGGGAGAAGGCTCCTTTTCACTTGCTTGCTGCTCCTAGACTCTGTGGGAGCTGGTGTTAAGAAAGCCTCCCCTTTGGCTTCAAAGGTGATTTTTTTTCTCTCTGTATGCGTGTTTTCTGGGGCATGAAAGAGTCTCAAGGTTTAGCAACATTTCAGCTTTCCTTTCCTGCGGTGGTTGTGAAGTGTTTGCTTGCTTTCCTATCTTGGCCAAAGAGTTATTGCACAGGAGCCCCTGGTGCAAAACTCTCTCCTGATGGCTTGACATGAAGAGCTGCCTTGCAGGTGGCTCCATGTGCTGACTTGCCCTGTCTGTGTGCTTCTCTGGCGTGGATAAGTTGACCTAACTCATGTCTGTGCTGCTCCCATGCTTGGCTTCTCTTCTGCAGATGTGGCCTCTAGTTTTCCCCCTTGTCTTTCTGTACTTGCCATTTCCCCTTTTGTGTCTGGCTAGGAAACCAAGGGTCTGAGAGAGACCTTCTCCTTCAGCAGAGGGAGTAGAGAAAATGGTCTTGGTTGGTGTTTCAGCTGTCAGTCCATTTACACATTGTTGGTTTGCCCCTGAAATTGATTGGGATTATCTTCCTCTGCTTGGAAAGAAGAAGGAAAGGGAATGCTCACTGTCTCTCTGATCAGTAGGGGAACATGAGGTCTGAGTGAGGCATTTCTAAACAAAATATGGGTGAGGGATCAGGGCCAAGAAATGGCCAGCTAAGGTGACCTGCACCCATCTGAGGTCTGTGGACAAAAGTTGCATCTTTGTCTTCTTTCTCCCCCTTTTAGATCACGGACAGAACTGAGTCGCTGAACCGCTCAATACAGAAAAGGTATTGCTAGGGTTGGCCTCAGGGTAAAGCAGGTCACTTGCTCCAAATGGAGATTATCAGCAGGGCCTGCTGTGGGGAAGGGCAGGAGTGACAGGCTGCCTGTGGCCCTCAAAGCCCTCCCTTCTGCCTGAGGCAGTGGGGGAACACCTTAATCCTCCTTTCTGTTCTGCAGTAACAGCATAAAGAAGAGCCAGCCTCCTCTCCCTGTGTCGAAGATTGATGACAGGCTGGAGCAGTACACACAGGCTATTGAGGTGGGTTGCTGTGTTGTCTCTGCTCCCACCCTCCCAGAAGCCCTCTTTGCTGGTGTTGCTCTCCCACCATGCCTCTTAGCCTTACCACCTGGGAGATGACAACTAAATTGTCTTCCCTTGGATGGGAGCACTTCTTGCTCCTGTCTCTGTGTCTTCACAGCATAAGGTAGGTTTCTTTAGCAGGCTGCCCCATGCTTGTTTTTTCATGTTCTCTGCTTAAAGAGTGGGAGTATCTGACAGGAACTAGTAGGACTCTACAAATCTCCTTTTACAACCACTTATCTCCAAGGACCTTCCAATTACAGGGGTTAAAAATAATCAAGAGACACACTCTGATGGCAAACTGCCTCCATTTATTTTCCAGACCTCCACAAAGGCTCCGAAACCTGTCCGGCAGCCCTCTCTTGACCTTCCCACCACGAGCATGATGGTAGCCAGCACAAAAAGCCTCTGGGAGACTGGGGAGGTCACAGCTCAATCTGCTGTGAAGCCCTCGGCCTGTAACTGACGGCCCTTGGAGGACTTGCCTTGCTTGTGCCAGAGGCAGGGACTGGCACAACATGCGTTGTCCTTGTTTATCCTGTTGGTACATCACATTTGTGGGGCCTACAAGCTCCAAAGGCATCTATATTAGAGGTCTTCCAGCATGCTGTAAGGCTTTGTACCTTAGATATTCAATTTTTCTGGCAGGCCCCCCAGTTGTTCTTTGGTGGTACATCTAGGAAAACCTCTGAGATGCTGGTTGAGGCTCTGATTTGAAATGGGAATAAAATCAGGAGAATGCACGTGTCTCCTATAGGGGCTTGGGCTGAGCTCCAGTTGTCAGGCATGAAGTTGCATCTAGTACCAAGGTGATAAATGTTGTAAACTTGGAAAGTGCAGCGAGTATTATGTATTGCTGTCAGTGATTTCGCTTTCTGGTTGTTGTGGGCGAGGCTGGTTCTGTAACATGTTGGTTGCAAATCTGTGTTTATGAGAGCAGAATTCCTTACAGTAGAGAAGCCTTGATGTTTACATGTCCTAAATAGTTAATGAACTTAAGAAAATAAACATCTTGGAGCTAATTCAGACTCTTGTGGAAGAGTGATAGGAAAACATAAGATAAACTGGGAACGGGAAGACATTTTCACAGTCATGGGTTTTAGCAGCAGCTGTTACAGGTCAGATGATGTGATATTATAAATAAAAAAAGGAGGTCAGATGTGTGGGTTGGAAATGGATGTGAACAAAGGCACGTTCAGCAGCATTAGCAGTGAAGGGTAATGAGACCATCATTTTCTCAGGATATCGTGGCCGGAGACATTGTGAGTAAAAGAAGCCTTTGGGAACAGAAGGGCAGTCCCAAACCTGAGAGCAGTATCAAGGTGAGCTGGTGTCCGTGAGTGTGAGAGCACTTGCTCTGCTGAAAAAGAAAAGAGCTGTTGGCTGGGTTGGAAGTATTGAGAAGATGATGTTCTGTAAGGACAAGGGCTGCCTGTATCTATCAATGCAATTGCATACTTAAGAGCTCTTCCTAACAGTGAATTGCTATTGGTTCAGCTCTAGTGAAAATGGGGGCAAAAATACTTTTATATCCAGTAATTCTGAAAGGTCTCTTGAATAGCATGTTGTTCTCAGCCCACGGGCTGGGCGTTCCCAGCCTTCTAGGCTCAAATGGAACTGCAAATTTGAGTAATTTTGCTCTTGTTACGCTTTTTGGCACTGAGAGTAAACAAAACGTGCAAAACTAAGTGGAATAAACCTAAGACAGTATCACTTGCAGATGGATCTGGGGTTTTGTGGGAATGTTTGTGGAAATGTTTTCTAAAATGCAGCAAGCCAGCTACTGCTCGAACTGTCTAGGCTGGGAGAGGAAGATCAAAATATCTCGTCAGTTCCTGTGTGGAAACTGCCAGTATCTGGTAAATCACACAATCTCCTGCCATGGATAAAATCAACCCTGGCTTGGAGGTCTGGGCTCTTAGATGAGCACTGCCTCACAATGCCTGCATTGCATCTTCTTTCCTATTGTATATCCTGTGCTTGTTGTATTACCTTATGCATATAGAAAGTGGTATCTAGAAAAGTGGTGGATCTGTGCAGAGGGTTTCTGTGAAGGGGGCAAGAAGACAGTGCAGAATAGGCTGTCTCCAAGCCCTCTGGGATTAAAGGCAACTGTATCGTGCTCCTCTGGATTCAGTTATTTGATTTTTGACCGCCTATTTAACGGAGAATAAGTGCTGACTTTGGCTCTTCCTTTCTCTCCTGTTCAGTCCATTCCTTCTGGCAAAAAGTATAAATTTGTTGCAACAGGCCATGGCCAGTACAAGAAGGTGTTGATAGACGATGCTGCAGAGCAATAGTGTGTCTGGAGAACTCATTAACCAGGTAGGTGGGATATGACTGTGCTCTCTATAACAAACTCCTGGGCTGTTCTGGCAGGATGCTGGGGTTGTTTCTGCCAGCAGCACTTTGGGTGAGTTGGAAGGTGCTGTATGGGAACAGCTGGAGCCTTGCCTCTGGGCCTGACTGTCTGGGCTGGAACAGCGTGGGTACACAGTCGGGGTTTGTTTTGGTCTCTGCCTTTCTGATGCTGCTAGGAAGCTGGATACCTCTGTTAGTTTAATCTGCAGGGTAAGTCCCCTAGCTACTGCTGTTTGGGTGAAGATGTGTTTGCCTTTGCTAGTTCAAAGGAACGGTCTCTATCTGCTGTCTTTCCTTATGCTCTCAAGTTGCAAGGAGTAGATAGCTGGAGGTCGTTCTGGCTGAGCATGGGGGCTGATGTACTTCTGAAATTCAAATGTTTCTGGGGTCTGATTCCCAGATTTACTGAATTAATCAGGGAGAAAACTTCTAATACCTTCAGTAACCTCTTGGAACCAGTCTATAATAAGGTTGTAGCAGGAAGAATGTGAACATCTGCTGTGCTGGGTAGACCAACAGAGCAGAAAGGACTGTTCTCTTATGTGCAGCAAGGGGAAGGCAGAGCTGGGTTGCTGTCTCTGAGCTCTCTTGAAATTGTCTTTGGATCTGATGCTCCTATTGTGTTTGTGCTCATAGATGTCCTGGTGTTATCCTGAGTGGATGATAGCAGAGGGTTGTGGCAATAAGGAGGAATGGCATAGGGGGAGGTGATAACTGGTTGGATCCAACTGGGCAGCATCTGGCACAATGAGTGGAGAGGAAGTTGAGGGTGAAAACAAGCTCATTCTCTTTTTTTTTTTCCTACTATAAAAAAGAAGCTTTATTTCATTGCCAAGGTTAAAATAGCTCTGCCTGCTACAAAACACCTTTTGTTTCTGAATTCTTCTGGGGCCTGTGTTCCTTCTTTCCCCTCCCTCCCACCCTTAAGGAGCTGGCTTCTGAGTGTTGCATGTTGTTTTGTTTGTTTAGGCTTGTTTGTTTTCGTTTTGTAGTGCCCATTTAGAGGAGACGCCCTTTTGAATGCTGCTTTGAGATGGGCAGCAGTACAAGCCCAAGACTGCCCCAAGCTATGTTTTTAGCCCACAGAACTTATATCCTCAGCTTGCTTCTCTGCCTGTGACTCTGAGAAACCTATTATAAGGTCTCCCCTTTGATCAATCTCCTCTTTTTCCTGAAGTCTGTTTCAGTGCACTACGTGGGAACCTACTGAGCTCCAGTTCTCTACAGCAAACAGGTTTTGCTTAGGTTGTCAGCAGGTTTTTATTTCTCTGAGTAGCTCAAATGAAAGTGCCTTTTGCTCTGGTCTTTGTCCAGCATCCTTTCTTGAAAGGCAGGCACTGTCACAGGATGCCCTCTAGGATCCACCCAGCACTCCAGGCAGCCATAGCACAACACTATTGCTCTGTGGGCTTGTGCACATTGGAAGTAGTGGTTTGGTTTTTTTTTTTTTGACTGTGAATAGCAAAATGGCTGTGATAGCTGAAGGAGCTTGGCTTGTTTCTGTTCTTAGGTTCTTAGCCGTCTGTTTTGTATGCTGTGAGCTCCCTGCTCCCCAGCTCCTCTGCACCCCCTGAACTATCCTCATCCTTTTTCCCTGCTACTGGATCCCTGTCATGGCCTTCTTGCTCCCAAACCCTTCTGGCTCACCCCTGTCACTTGCTTTACACCACCTTATCAGCTTTCTAGTTGCTCAAACACAGGTGTGTTTTTTTTTTTCTCCTTCCCTCCCTTCCTGGTCTGCAGGACCTCACTGCAGGCTATGGAAGGGTTTGGAAGGGTTTTTCTGTAAGTGTCAATTTGGGCTCTTAGCAATTGCCTGGTGCTGTCTGGCATTGAAAAATAACCAAACTCTGTGCCCAGTAGCATTTCCCTTCTCTTCCTCAGCACAGCAGCTCAGGCTGGAACACACTGCAATGACTTCCAGTGCAGAGCCATTGGTAGAAATCTGTTGCCTACAGGGATATGTCCTCTCCTTTGTGATTCTCTCTTGTCATGGTCTGTCTGTGCAGGACTTGGCATGCTTGCTGTGCACCTCTGCCCTTTGCTTTTGGGGTAAAAGGAGTAAGCCATGCACCCAGATCTGCCTTCCTCTGTCTCCTTCCTTCTGCTTGTGGGAATTGCTCTTCCCAAGTGCATTTCTCCATCCTTCATCCATGTGCAGTGGGGCTGGGGTGCGGATGCAGCCTGGTTGGAAGCCTAGCAGATCCAAAATGCAGCCTTAGGTGAGAGTTGCTGGTTTGCTCTGGGTGGTTGTCCTTGCTGCAGGACAAAAGCTGTTTTAAAGCACGAGTGCTACTTAAACCACCTTCTCTGGCCAGATTCACGTAGTCTCCCAAACATAATCAATGTTGGCTATTCTGCTTCATGCCAGTGCTGTGGCTCTTGTGCCTACAGACCTTTGTGCAGAGGCATCTGACTGGCTGTGCTGCAGTAAGGTGCTATTTATCACTCTGTGGTAAGGTTGCCTTTATCTGCATTACGTGTTTTACACTGCACTCTTTAAATTTTTATGTTTGTGCTGCTGCGTGGATCTTTCTCTGTAGCCTTCTCTTGCAGCAATGTTAAATTATCCTGCAGAGGCTTACCTAGGATCCACTTGTGGTTACTGGCACATTTCTAACCTCTTTTTATCTTTTTCTTTGAAAACTGGGGATTTGAAGAAATCTCCACTTTAGATAATTGGGTTATTCTTCCTACTTGGTTTTTGCCTTTTGACTAGGGAAGGGGTTACAAAATAGAGATAAGACCGGTAAAGTGAAAACTTAAGTGAAGGTTTGCTAAATGAACTGCTCTTACAACATCACTGCAAAATAGGAAGACTTCAAAAAAGGCAAAAGGGGCTCTTTGGTTTTTTTTCTAAGTCTCTTCACAGTTTGGCTTGAGGAAATATTGGTCAGTTCCATATCCTCTGCACATGAAAAAGGAAACTGTACACAGCTCTTTATATTCTATTTGGACTAAACATAGTAATCCTGTATTAGCTGTATAGGAACACCCCAGCATATGACCGAGTCCCTTGTGAAACAGAAATAACTGAACTCCCAGCTTTCATGCTCGCAAGCCTGCTGGCAGTGGGGTTGCAAAGGGTAAGTGTAATACTAGAAAACCTGGTTGTCTCTGTGGATGGGCAGACTTGGGGATTTTCCTTTAAATACCCTCTTTTTCAGGACACTGGGGACAAGCAGGTATGCAACCGTCATGATGTTTGCTGTGAAAATGAAACTTGTGTGGTTAGCAGAATCTCTCAGAAACCAGCACCTTTTTAAATACAGAATTGGATATCCACATGCTAAAGCAGGGTCTTGTTGGTTATTGTGGAAACATTAACCATCAGCTGTTGTGGAGAAAACATGGTAAAATACATAGCAGAACTTGATTTCTGAAACACAGTTTTTCTTCTGTGCATTATTATTTAGTAGACTGGCCTAGGAGGATGTCAAATGATTCCCATTTTGTTAGGCAGAGGATCTGCTTGGTGAGAGCAGGATATCTTACTCTGTCTTGTGTCTGTGCCTTGGGTGAAACGATGAGTTTCCATTTTGTTCTCAGCAAATGGGTGTGGGGTACACTTTCAGTAGAGGAGATAAAGTGATTATATGTATCCTCTTTGAGTTTGGTTTCTAAGATTCCCTAGAGATGGGGAGCAACCCAGATTCCTTCATCTCATCTGCAACTGCTGCTGTTCCTAGGATCTATCTCTGTCTTAGATAAATGCACCAAAAAAATTCTGATTCCATTATCCTCCTCTAAACTGGTCTTTTTTCTATAGGCAGCTTGTCCTCTTCACTGTATGCTTCCCCTCTCTTCACTCTGTTACTGCATCCAGTGATTGTTGTTGACTCTCTTTAAAACAGGTTCATGTTTGTTTTCTTGTGACCTGTGGATGTGGTAGTTAGGCATTTAAGCTTTTAAACATATGGCTAGGAACCCTTAAACCTGCAGCCTGGGGCTTCTGGCTTGGAAGGGTTTTATTTAATTTCCTTTTTTTCCTTACACTTGGCTCTACTGGGCAGTAAACTCAATCACAGGAGCCCTCTCAGTTGGTGCACCTCCAGAGGCGTGGAGCTGCCTGGCTTCAGTTGACCGACCATCCTGATGCCGTTCTGTTAAAGCTCTTGGTGTGTTCCTCGGCCGCTTTGGGTCGAAAGCGGCTCACCTCAAACACGGTGCTGATCTTTGTCATGGGTTTGGCAGCCAGTTCCTTCAGTTTCCGGGCATCAAAACGTGGCTTGTGTAGAAGGATGGGTAAGCGGCGGGGAAGAAAGAAGCTTTCTTCCTTCTGTGGCTTCTTCTCTTCTGCTTGCTGCTTCCTCTCCTTGGTGAGTGTCATCTGGTATAAAATGGCATCCCACATTCTCATGGCTTTTGATTTAACCAGCGTGGAGTCTTGCTTAATGACTGCTTGAGCAGTGTCCTCTTTATTCCCTTCCTCCTGTCCCAGCTTTTCTGGCTTGGACTCTGGGAAGTTGGTTGCTTCTGGCTGCACCATCAAGTGCTTCCTGAGGCGACGCCAGCCACTGGCACCGGTTCCAGTAGGTCTTGCTGCTTCTACTGATGGTGGTGCTTGCTCAGCCTTGGGTGGACAGCTGGTGTTGGGTAAGCTGGGGGTCAGCTGGGGTTCAGTGATGTGTTCTGCCTTGGTGTCTGTGGAGGTGGACCCGGTACCATCCGCTTGTGCTGGAGTTGCAGTCGCTGGGTGTGATTGCCTCCAGGGAGCGCTGGATGTTGATGGTTTTAGGATGTCTCTGTCTTGCTCGGGTAATTCAGGAGCTGTCTCAGATCTGGATATTTCGGTGTCACTTCCATGGGTTGTAGGCTTATTGGTGTGGGCATCAGGGGTGCTGGGCTTCTCGGTAGGAACAGGCTTGGGAGCTTGATCAGGAGGCTCTGTCTCTGCAGCAGGAAGGAGGGGAGGTTCCAGGGAGGGGGGAGTGGCCTTGCTGTCCTTAAGTGAGGTGGGTGTCTGCTCTGGAGATGGTTCAGAGCTGCTTGTTTGAGGTGCAGGGGAAGTAGGCCTTCTGTCTTCGTGGCTGATAGTTCCTTGGGTCGGGTTTGGTGTGGGAGTCTTAGCCCTGGGTGGCTTGACACTGTGGAAATAAGTGTTCACCTTGGTGACATAGGTAACCTCTGGTGCCCTTTCTTTACTGGGTGTACTGGAAGGAGGAGGCTGAGGAAAAACAGATACTGAAGGGTCGGCTGGAGAGGGGAGGTGGGAGCCCATGCCTTCAGGCTGCTGTGGAGTCTCAGGAGCACCTGGCTTTTGTAGCAGGGGCATGGCTGAGGAGGTTGTGAGCTTGACGTGTTCAGCAATGCGCCGCTGCTCAGTGACCTTCAGTGTGAAAGGCCTCCCCTTCCGGAAAGGGGAGAGGGGGCGGTGGTTGATGGGCCTGACGGAGAGGTGGGTTGGCAGGGGGGTAGAGAGGGGTGCTGTGGTTTCAGGGGTCTCTGCTGGGGCAGCGCTCTCAGCACGCTCTTGGTCGGGGCTGGCTTCGTTCACAGGCGAAAGGCTGGAGCGGAAAGACTTGCCCTGCTCTGAGGTGAGGATGGCGTTCTTCCTGGCTGCCTTCTTCAGCAGCCGCTGCAGCCGCAGGTTGTCCTTCCCAGGCTTTGGTAGGGTGGGAGGGGGAGAAAGGGGGTGCTGGATGGGAACAGGCTGGGTGGAGGATGATACTGTTATCAGCATTGTCATTTCCTGCAAGAAAAGACCAAGTTTAGAGTTGGCGTGGGCTTAGCCCTGGGCTAGATTCTGAAATATTTATATACAAGTCCTCCTCTTCCTCTCTCTAAAAGCTGTAAGTATGGAGTCAATATTGTGGGAGAAGAGCATCAGTCTTGGTTTTGTTACTCTCCTGAGGTAACCTCAGCCAGTCTTGAGGGTGGGTGTGGCAGGGCAAGAGATGTCCTGGGGGGAAGCTGTATTGCCAAATCTGGAGCCCTTCCTCTCCTGGCATTAGCACAGTGAGAGCTCCTGGGAACCCTGGACGTTCGTGTTTTGGAAAGTCCTAATGAGATTTGGAAGGAAATGTCAAGGGAAACACAGTGGGTTTGAAATTTTGAAGCTTTGAAACATGTCCAGAGGCAAAAAGCAGGAATGTTTCATGGCTTTCCAAATTTTGGTTATTAATACTCTGATACAATGTTACATACAACAGAACAGCCATAAACTACATGTGTCATTTGAATCAAAGTCAACACTGGCCTTGATTCATTTCAGCTGGCATGAAGACACTGTGAAATGCAGGGCTTCTCAAAAGCTTTATCAGTGAGGAAGTGCTTTGTCACAGCATTGACTCTGTCTGGTCTTCTCTTGCTGCATGAAGCACGGGGACAACATTTTCCTCCAAGACAAAACCAAGTTTTTGCTTTGCCCCTGTCTTGCCTTTATCACTCATTCCTGAGTGAAGCAGAGATGGCTTGTGCTCTGGGTCAGGTCTTATCTCCAGTGGCAATTGCAGCCCTTTGGCCAGTGCTGGGCTGCTCCTGCAGGGATTCATGGCTGCTTTTCCTGCTCATCACTGCCTCCTTTCTGGTGAGTGCTGGTCAGTGGAGCTCAATGACCACTGGTCAGGTGAGCACAGTGGAGCTAAGGGTCTGTGCTGGGGACACAAAGATAAAACTAGTCTCAGTTCTCTCCTTGCTCTTCCTGAGCAAGCTGGGGAGCACCAAACAGCCTCTGACCTGCAATGACTCTTTGGCAGCCCCAGGAAGGAAATCTGACTCTATCCTGGCTCTTGCTCAGCACAGAGTTGCTGAGTTTTGCTATTAAATGAGGCATAAATCACTGAGCCCCTTAATCCCTGGTGCTGGATGCAACTGAGCATCCTGAAACAAGGAAGAGGAGGGCAGGGTGATGTCAGGCTTGCCCAGGGGGGCTATTTGTTTTATGCGCTGTGTTCTGTTCCTGGTGGTTCCCAGCCTGCTGTGGTTAATGCGGGTGTGTAACATGACACTTACTATGCGGGTGTGTAACATGACACTTACTGTGCGGGAAAAGTATCCTGAACAGAACTCTGAAAAGTGCAGAACAGCTATTTGTGCTTGAGTGCCCAGTGCTGGCTTTGGGCTTGCAGTGCTGCTGACAGCACTGGGCTGGGAGGGTGATCCATACCCAGCAAGCAGGTGGTGTGTCTTCCAAAACTAGTTGGAGATGGGGGGGAGAAGGATGACTTTTTTTTTTTTTTTAAAGGCAGCAGCAAATAAAAGCACTGAAGAGCTGGCATGTTGAGCTCAAAAGCTTCAAGGTCAAGCCCTCACCATGGTGGATGAGCTGCCCTCCAGAGCAGAGGCTGTATAGGCAGGGTCTAGCAAGTGGTGCCCTCAGTACTGGAAAGACAGGGATCTGTTGGAGCAAGTCCTCAGGAGGACCACAAAAATGATCAGAGGGATGGGACGCTTCTCTGAGGACAGGCTTGAGAGAGTTAGGGTTCCTCATCCTGGAGAAGAGAAGGCTCTAGGGAGGCTTCATTGTGGCCTTTTAATATGTAGAGGCGGCTCATAAGAGATGGGGACAGGCGTTTTAGTAAGGCATGTTGCAATAGGACAAAGGGTAAAGCTTTTAAACTGAGAGGGTAGATTCAGGCTAGATATAAGGAAGAAGTTTTTTTTCTTTTTTTTTTTTACGATGAGGGTGGCGAAACACTGGAGCAGTTTCCCAGAGAGGTGGTGCATGCCCTATCCCTGGAAACATTCAAGGTCAGGATGGATGGGGGTCTGGGCAGCCTGATTTAGTTGCAGATGTCCCTGTTCACTGCATGGGTGTTGGATTAGATGACCTTTAAAGGTCCCTTTCAGCTAAAGGTCCCATTCAAGCTATTCCATCATTCTATGATTTACTTTAGCTGTAGGCATGAGAGACCTGCTGTTTCTGTGAGGGGGCTTGGAGGGGATTTGTGTCAGCTGGGGGTGACAACTGTTGGGCATTCCCAGTGTCTTATCAGCTTCATTCCTTAGGCACAAGGCTGTGATTAGGATTTGCTTTGTTCCAGGAGCTACTCTTAGAGGCAAGTCTGCACTGTTCCAAAAAAAGGCTGAGAGCCCATTCCTTTGTCATATACTTATTTTCTTCCCCAACCTCATGGGTGTTTTAGATTCTTCTGGGTCAGAAAGCCAAAATATCTCCAGTTGGAGGGACATGTAGGTACTTTTGTGTGACTCTACTCTGGCTCTGTTTGTGTAGGAATCGGTAATTGCTTGTGGGGTTTTTTGTGACTTTTTAAAAAATCTGCTGAAGGGTGAGCAAATACATGCACCTCATGGTAGGATTTATTGTGGAATGACTTAATCTGCTCCTGTTTAATGTGGTCCCATGGACAGCCTGTACTACAAGATGAGCTATGGTCTAGCAGCACTGGTAAACCGGATTTATAAGGTTGAATTGCCTCAGGCTTGTGTGGGGAATACTAAAGAGGCAGGGCAGTGAACTTCCCAGCTACTGATCAGCTCTTGGAGTGTTTTACTTGTCCTATGGACTGCTGCACTCCAGAAAAATGCAGCTTCCCACATGAGTCAGAGAAGGATCTTGCCTGAGATTTGCTGCACTCTGCCCTCAGAGTGGAAAGTTTAGTACTCACACACTTGAAAAATCCCTCTGCTCCCAGGGTCAGAGGCTGCTTCATGCTGTATAAACTCAAGATCTGTTGTCTCTTGCAATAGTCTGTGCTCTTAAAATCACTCTTGCTGCTATCTCAGCATCCCATCTAACTTGAAACCTGCAGTGCTGTGGGTCTTGGAGTCCTTATGGGTGGTAACTTCCGTGGCATGTGACTGTATTGGAATCTGTGTGCTTGACTAATGGAGCAGTGAGATGCTAAGAGACAGCAAAAGGAAATCAGCTGTTAATTTTTTTGTCTTCCCTGTCATGCCTGGCTTTGTTTTGAGTCTCCTTCAGAGCTTTGTGTGCTCAGGAGAAATTCTGCAACAAGGAAGATTTGTCTTCCCCCTGGCCACCTAATGAAGCAAAAGTAAAGGGGACAGACAGACTTGCTTTATTGCCAGTGGAAAGTCTGGAGCTGAAAACCCGGGGACAACAGGGAAAGCACTGTCAGAGAAACTTGTGTGGGTTTGTGTTGAGCTAGAAGGAAGTGAACCTAAAAGTCAAGAGGCTTTCAAAGGGTTAAGTTTCCCTGCTGCTGGTTGAGTTCCCATGGGTGGATGGGCACTCACCCACTCTTGGACCCCAACTGTTCTCCTGACTTGGCTCTATTTGCAATCAGCCCCAAATCAGGAATAGTGGGGGGAGTGTCAGCATGCAGGAGTCATTTATCAAGTGATGGAAAAGTCATTTGTGTGCTGGAGTCCCTTGGCTGCACCAGCTGTCGTGCGTGGAGCAGATGGAGAGCTGCAGGAACCCAACACTGCTGCAGATGGTCCCAAACAGAGCTGCGGCTGTCGGGGGCTGTGAGAACACTCTTCTGCTTTAGTGGCTTTCTTCGGCTTGGGAGGAAACCTGCTAATCTCCTTCTCGGGGTGGGAGACAGCATGGCAGGAGTGCAGCCATGATCTCTGCTGGGCGTGCAGTCCTTGGCATCTCCTCTGCCATGAGCTTGGACATTCCCAGCATGGTTCACTTATGCTGAAGCCTTATGGGTGGGCTGATTCACAGGGTGAAAATGGGTGAGAGAAACCCACCTGTAATTGCTAGAGAAGATACAGCTTCTGTGTAGCCCAGGGTATTACTCATGAGAGGCCAAATGGTATCCGTAACCTTGTGTTTTCTTGTCTTGCAGCTGAGCTTGGTCCTGACTCGATGCAACTCTCCATGCCACTATTTCCTCTGCTCCACAGAAGATAATTGAAGGATGTTTCTCTTCTCCTGACTGCTGTCAGTCTGCTTTGGGTACAGCCTGACTCCTCTTGGGGTTTGAGCAATACCCCACACTGCCTCCAGACGGATGAAAGGAACTAGATCGGCTGGCAAAACACATCCCTGTTTTAACTTTCTATGTGACTCTTTGGCTTTTTTCTTTTTTTTTTTTTTTTTTAATCTGTCTCTGCTATGGAGATGAGAGGCTGTGGCTCTGTTCCCTTTCCTTAAGTGTTGGAAGAGAGGGATCTGTTGCCCTGCTGAGCAGGCAAGGCTTTTGTTATGGGATTAAGAATTTCTCCTTTTGTGGCCCTTGGTGGCTGGGTGGTGGCAGAGAGGGAACTCAACAGAAATCTGGTGGAAGAATTGGTGTTTGAAAAGAGGGTGGTGAGCAGGTCCTGAATGTAAGAAGACTGCAAGGAGAGTGTGATGAGAGTGCAAGGACCACTTGTCACTCTGTTGGTGCCACCTGTGGGTAAAGTCTTCCCCTGTTTGTGATGCAGCCTCTGTCCCTCTACATCATCTGCTTTGAGGGACTTCCATCTACTGGTCTCTGTGTCCATCAAATTGCATTCAACTTAGTCCTGTTTTTTTTCTTTAGTTCCCAGATCATTCTTTAATCACAGTTATGTACCCATGCCAAAATGTTCCTGCCACTTCTCTGTCTCAGCAATAGCAGCTTTGTTTCAAATAGCTGCTGCCTTCCTCTGCCTGTCTAAGATGGATTGGAGGTCTCCTTTCCCAGGTGAGGAGTGCTGACCACTGGTATTACCTCCCTTCTATGGGAAAGTGATTTGCTTATTCTCTAACCTGTGGGCTCCAGTGCCAGTGACTGAAACACTTCTAAAAGTCAGATGTGGTGGCACCTTAATAACTTGGCAGTTATGTTCCTGAAGCTGAGCAGGATATCTGGGAAATGGCTGATGCTCTTAGGCTGGAAGCTGTCTTGGTGAAATGGCAACCTAGTGAATTGTCTGGGGAGGCCGAGGCTTGCTGTGAACTTGAAGAATCCGAGTCCTTAAAGAGTGGCATTTCTGGCCTTGGGCTTGAGGTCTGCAAATCAGCTTCTAAGGTTGTTTCTGAACTCTCCCACGTCTTCATACTTCATGGTGTTAACATGTCCCCCATCCCCTCTTTAAAGTCTCATTCCTACTATCTTCCCATGTCAGCATAATTTTGCAACTTGTTTCTACCCTCCTGGAAGGAGGGCAGCTTGTTTCTCCTCCTGCATCAGTGTGCTTTCTGCTTAAAACTTTCTGCCCCCTGGATTTACTTTTTTTTTTTGTAAGCATTTAATAAAATTTGAAGAAGATGTTGTAATGATGGCAACTGTGAGAATTTTGTTCATGTAGGAGTGTCTGCAGCAAAGCTGTTTTCCAAGACCTTGAAACTCTCTGCTTGAATGTGTGTTGGAGAAGCAGCATCAGTCTGAGTGTCAAGAAGAAAAGGAGCTTGACATACGCAGGAAGGGGGCTTTCTGTGTGCCTGCCCAATTTAGATCCTTGTTATTTTGCTGCATTTTTTTGCTGGGGGTAATTGCGTCTAAAAGGGGAAGGAGTAGTGCTTGGGTGAGCAATGGAGCAGCCTGCAGAGACTTCCTGGGGAGTGATCAGCTAGGAGAAGCACAGAGCTTATAGACCCCAGGTTATAGACCTGAGCAACGTCACGGGCTTCAACCAAAATAACTGGTGATGTCAGCCATAAAAGGAAAAAAAAAAGAAAAAAAATCCTCTGTATCCTACTAATCCAGCTTCGATAAGGTCAGTATAGCTGTCTGTCCTGGAACCCAGTACATTAATGAGCTGATGACTCTATCTGGAACCATCTACCTTTTTATAGAAAACCTTTTTATGGGGGTGACCTTCCAAATAACACTTTTATGGTGCAGAGACAATGAAGAGTTTCTGCTATCCTAACACTTTAGGAAAGTGTAGGTAAGGAAGGAGATAATTCCAATATAACTTCTTGCTCTTATCTTTCTGCTGGTTGGTACCCTTGTTCTCTCCATCCTCTGCTTCAGTTCTGGGAGGCAGGAATTCAAGGAGTCCTGTGTTCTTCAAAGCGCCGAGCAGCATGGCCCCATTTTCCTCCCTTCAGCCCTTCCTCTGCTGTGCTGGGATTGTCAAGTGAGGCTGGAGCAGTAGCAGTGTGGTGCATAGAGATGTTCTGGCTTGAGGTGAAAATAACACTACTTTGCATGTGTGCAAACTGGCTGCACCAATTTTTCAACACAGTTCTGTATCTGGCTGGTCAAAATGATGGCTGAAAACTTCTTCAGTTACTATTCCTGTGCCCTGCCAGTTTGGAGAGGGCAGAGAAGGCCCCAAAGGCTGTTTGTGTGAGATTCCTCCTCTAAGGAGGGTTACTTTGCAGAGTATATTTTCTCCCCTTAAAGCCCACAGGGACGTAGATGTAGTTTCAATAAACAACTGCTGTAATTCAGGTTGTGGTGACAGCAGCAAAGTGAGCAGGTTATGGGAGACCAGAGCTCTCTAGTGGTGGTCAGGAACCAGGGAGAGAACTGGCTCGGAGCAAATGTGTGCAGCTCTTTATGAGGTACTTACACCTGCCAGGGGAAATATTTCCACAGCTAAATTAACTTGACCATATGCTGTTTCTCCTCCCGAAGTAACACGGTGTGCACATGGTGGTGGGACTGGCAGTGGGGTTACAAGAATGGTGAAACCTCCCCAAAAAGAAAAAAAGGGATGCTTCAGCCCAGATATGCTGGATGTGCATCTTGGGCCATGCTAAGAGGTGATGAGGGGATGGAGGCTCATCTCTTCCCTCGGCAGGAAACTGTAGGGACCTGTGGCTGATTTTTGTGAGTGAAGGAGAGCACGCTGGTGGCACTCTGCAGCAGTTACTGGTCTGGTGTTAGTCAGTAGCTGACTGCTTCCTATCTTTCCTCTGTTCATTTTTCCCAGCATTGTGGTTTTTGCAGCACTGGCATCTCAGAGGCTTTTGCTATGAGACTTTAGCTCTATCTTCTCCCGAGACTGCTGCATTTTGAGCATAATAAGGACAAACTGTCACACTGAGTAGGGTCTTGCAGGATTAGTTTTACCCTCAAAGCCTGGTGGAGAAGAGTGATGCCTTCCTGGTCCCTGTACCTGCTGGCTGCCTGCATCCCCTGTGCTGCCATGCTTCCCCAAATTACCATCCCCTTGGTAGGTTGGCAGTGCCCAGAAAGAGGGACTGGGAACCCCTGTGTGAGCTCTCAGTGCTCTGAACTTAGGGCATGCCTTGAGGTATCGTTTCACTACAATTTCTTCTTTACCCATCTTGTCTAGATTATGCAGAAGGGGAACATAATTTTGGCAGCATCGGTTCCGAAAGAAATCTGTGGGGGCTCCAGTGATACTGAAATGTGCTGCTTTCTGTGGCTGGCTACTGCTTTCTGTGGAAGGCTTCAGGGCTGCTTTTTCCCCAACAGGGTTTAACAGATGATTCTACGTGAATGTGTGCAAGACGGGATTGAAAAATGTGGTCCATGGCTATTGCAATGCCATAAAACAGCATTATTTAAACTTGGGGGAAGCTTAAATAATGGAAAACTCAAGTCTGTTTTGAGTGTTACATCTTTATGTAGCACTTGTTCTGCCTCGAGACTAGGGGCTGGACTTCATCTGGTTCTCTTTCCAGGTATAAAATAATTACAGGCTCATTTTTACGTCCATCCTAAGGTATATGTCCGCATGCTAATTAACAGATCTCTGTTCAACCCTTTCTTGCAGCTCTGCACGGGGCCTTCAGTGTGGTAATGGACACAAGAGTCTAGAGTTTCCAAATGACTTTGTTCCTTGAAATGTGTCTGCAGCTTCTGCTCTTTGAAGGAAAGGTCAGCCTTGGGGACACCTGAGCCTGAATGTCAGAGCTTTGCCTCCTGCCACCACCACCTTTGGGAAGGAAAATAAACAAGCTCAAAGAGCAGGGCGGCTATAAATACTGAGGTGGCAGCTGATACGCTGCTGAACAAGGTTTTGAGGTTGGTCTGTTGGTAACTCCTTGCCAGCTTAAGACACTTCCCCTGACACTGCACTCTTTTTATATATATATATATGTACACACACACATATCTGTATATAAGCAGGTTAAGAGAAAAAATGTATTTCACATTAGGAAAAGTGCAGGTGGAGCTAGGGTTTACTTTAGAAATGGACCCGTTGCAAGGATCCTGATGATGAGACAGGTGATTTCCCTGGGATTTTGCATTGAGTCCCCTGAGGGTTTTGCTTGCAGTGGAATGATTTGATTTAGATCACAGATTTTCAGAAAGGTGTTTCATCTCTTCCTGGTAACTCTCAGAAACAGTGGTTTAGCAATGCTAAAGATAAGTATTAAATAAATAGAAGTTTTGTGGACTTGGGACTTGTGAGAATGATGGGAAGAATGGGGAAAGGTTGAGGGAAAAGTAAGGGGAAGATACCATTGAGATTTATACAAGTGAGCACTTTAAGGCATGAAAGCAGCAAAGTGTAATTGTTCAATGAGGTGCTTGGTTGGGTAGGTGGGTCTTCCCTAAGGTTGTGGAGTGACTGTGAGTGGTTTTTGTGAGCACCTTGACTGGTCTCCTGCCTTGCTCATCTCCTCTGGGGGCACAAACCAGCAGCTCCAGGCATTGGTCCTGACTCCCATCCTGCTGCTCAGTCATTATCCTCACTGTCAACCTGTCTCATCCATTTAGGCGTAAATAGCGTGAGGATGAGACCCAGCCCCTATCTCGAATGGCCAAACCTGATCCCTTGTCTTTGGAGAGACACCTAGCCTAGATCTAGGGTGTCCAAGCAGGATCTCCCGAATCCCACAGCGATGGTGCCTTAGTTTTCTAAAGCAGATGTAGCAAGGACATGTCCCAGAGCAAACAAATGAGTGATGGAGGAGGAGTCTACCACAAAAATCAGAAATCAATATTAACTGAAAAAAACCCAAAAAGAAATGCATTACTTACTGATGTGTAATTTGTTTCCATCTGAAATCATTTGCATGTTGGGTGCATCATGTTACTCAGTCCGGTTTACAAAATTAACAGGTGACTGTTCCTTTGAGATCATGTCAGATGCCGGTTGCTTGTGACTTCTAGAGCCCTGTAGGTAAGTTCAAAACATCAGATGGAAAAGAGTGGTTATGGTAGCCAGTAAGTACAGGAGGCTTCTCAAAAATAAATAAAGGGACTTTTTAAAAGCATGAAAAATCCCACCACCTAAAATTAGTGTGAAGAGGGGCTATCGAGTAACACCATTGCGTGCTCCCAGCTTTGGCTCTGCAAAGTTCGGCATCTAAAGTACCGGGGAGGTGAAGGGCAAAGGATGGTGATGTTGCCAGGACAGCTATTCTAGCAGAGTAGCTCCAGGCGATGAAACCCGTTGGAGGCTTTTCAAGTTGGCTGGTAAGATTTACTGCTTTGCAAAAGTCAGGGTTGCAAAATGCAAATTTGGAGCTATGCTTTGCTTGTTACTTTCCTGAGAGAGGAAGAAAGCAAACTCTGGCTCTGTCTTTACTTGTTCCTGGTGAGGGACATGCTATGTGCAGAGGGTGCAAGTGGAGAAAATGCTGCACTGGGAGCAGAAAGGGTTTGGAGGTGGTTAGTTTGGTGGATTTTGGCTGAGGGGTTTATGTGCAGTTTGACTAGATCTCAGCTAAGACTGCTCAAGTGAGCTGGTAAGGATGGCACCAATGCTGGCCTTTGTCCTGGGCCACCTGTGAGCCGCCCAGACACCCTGCAGGTATTTACTGCCTCTTGGCCTCGGGGCATTTCATCCCTTTTTCCAGTTGACTTCCCAGGTTCTGCTTTTTCACAGCCTTTCAGGAGCCTTTAAGTGTGAATGCCATGGCAGCTGGGGGGTTAAACACGCTCCCAGGAAGATGGAGGCATGTGAGAGCAGTTTCCTGGAGGTCTACAAAGCAGCTTTATGCCCAGGTTAAGCTTGGCCTGTTTCATATGGCTTTTGAGATGCTGGTGAACTATGCCCCAAAGCCAGCACTCTTTTTATATATATATATATGTACACACAGGTCTGAAGGCAAATTCTTGCTTCTTCTCCCTGCTAAGCGTTGTTGCTTGTTGACTCCTCTCTAATCTGAGTTACTGTCATGGACCAAGGTAGCAAAGCTCTTCCTGCATCCATCAGGGGTCTGGCCCATCTGATGAGGCTGGTTCTTGTGGGAAAGGAGGTCTGTGCTGGTGCTTTGGGGTAGGAGTCGGAGGTGAGCTCTCTATTTGCTTTCTCCCCCTCTGCCTCCCTGAAGACTGTTGAGATCCTGCCTGGCTCTGCAAGATGCGCTGCTCCTTATTGCAATGCAGACCTCTGGAAGGATTCAGGGTAGGTGCTCAATCCCTCGTACAAATACCCTAATGAAATTAATTCCTCTTTGATTGACAACTTCAACGTCTTAAAACTGCCCTTGCCTTTAAGGAGTGCTAGTGACTGTGTGTGCCCCCAAAACTGAAGATGTTGCTGAAAAAAAATAACCCCAGGCAATAACAACCAGAGCCAACCCAACTGGAAACTTAGGAAAATAAACCCCACATTACGAATAAGAATACTTCAACAGATTTTAGAAATGCCCAAGGATGCATTTTACCCTGCTCTGCCACTGTCACCACCAAAACCACACCAGCCTAATGCATGTGTTTGCAGCGTGCACTGTGTGAATGATGCAAAGGGCTGGCTTGCGTTTGCACATGCTGAAGTAGGGAGCGTTCAGATCTTTTCCTGTTTCTTACCAAAGATGTAAAGTTTCTGTTCTCACAGGCTAAGAGGGGATAAGACAGGCAGATATTTCTACCAACCAAGTTTCACAAAAGGGATGACACACTAGAGACCTCCATGGAAGTGTTGGTTGACTCCCTCCTACAGGATGCAAGGAGGAGAACAGCAATACCAGGAAGGTAAATGGAGGTGTACATAGGTAATGTGGTCATTAATAAGAGAATGCTTGCTTGTTGCCTTTTATTCTCCTTTTTATGCCTCTGAACCTTTGCGATTTCATGAAGCCACCACCAGGAGAAGGTGTTGGCACCTTGAGGTTCCCCAGCCACCTTCCAAGATTCAGGTAGGTGAACCCACAGCTTGGCAACTGTTTGCTCTCCCTGTATCTGAGTGACTGCTGCAAGAGGTGCATCACTGTGCATGGCAAACACTGCACCAGCTCCCTTCTGGGGAAAGGAGAGGCAACCAAAGACAGAGATCCTGAGCCCAAGTGCCAACTGGATCATATTAGAGGAGCCAGGGAGGAAAGATGGTCTTTGCTCAGCCCCTTTGGGTTGTTTCAGATTCCCCAGGATCCTGTTATCACCAGTAAAATCACAGTGGTCTGCTGATACTCAGAGGAGCTGGTTATAAAGTTTAAGGCTATACTGATTTCTTCTTGACTGGTCACATAAAACAGGTCATTGGATTTTGCCCAGGAAGAGAAAAGAATTAATTATATATATGTATTTCTATTCTGTCCTTTCTCTGAACGTACTTACTTAGCCACTATCTGATCTGCCTTTTTATTGACAGCTACTTCAATTAACTTGAAAAGAGTGTTCAATGAACGTAGGGCATCTATTCTAACCTTGAACTGCTGATTAAACCACCCTGCAGAATCTCTTTCTCTGGGGTGGGATAAAGAGAAGAAAGGACGTAGGGGAATGGTATAAAAATTTACTTTGCCTTCCTTAAATGGCTTTTGTGATTCCCATTTCCCCTCTGCCCTGAATCATGGTAAAAGGTTTATAACTGAATGTCACAAAACAGAAAAACACATCCCCACACTTTCCCAGTCAGCTTAATACATTTTTCTGGATACCGTCAATTATTTCAAGCCTGATATCTGTAGAAGCAGACAAACATGCCAAACCTAAAATATCTGTATCAGGCAGAAGAGTAAAAAATGTTGTTTTGAAAGCATTCAAACATGACTTTGGAGAGGAGGGGGTATAAAAAATCGTTAAGACTGTGAACTCAAGTAAAACACATTTTCCTCACAACTAAATTCACTTTGGATAACGTGGCCATTCTTGAATGACAGAAGGTGTCAGTGAAAGTTCCTCTGTAGCTCTACTGTGAAGGTGTAAGTGCAGAGTCATGGGCAAGCCTGGGTGAGGAAGGACCTCAGGAGCTCCTCTTGCCCAACTCAAGGGCCAAAGCAAAGTCTGCTTTGGAAGTAGATCCGTTTGTTCAGTGTTGGAGAGTAATGGGTGGATAGGGATAGGTACTGCTTTATCTCAGAAATTGGATCTCTCCTGGGCTGTGAAAGAGTACCAGTTTTATGGGAAGGATGTAGCTGATTTTATTTACAAACTCTCTAGTCTTTATAGAACATGTAGGATTTCAGACTTCTGGGGCTGTAGAGGTTTTCAGATGAAGTTTTCCAGTGCTTTTTCAGCTCGCTGGCTGAGTATTAACCAGCCGTGGAGCCAACGATCCATGAAAATGCTGCCCGCTGACTGGTGTGCAATGAGCACAGGGAAAGGATATTTTAAAAAAACAAAACAAACCCAAACAAAACACACACATGTACCTTTGACCAAAGTGCCCATCTTCATGCAGTTTGTAAATTATCAGGGCTAATGTGTGTGCACTGTGTGTAAAAGCATCTCCCCTGAGTGTGCTGGCTGCTGCAATAGGTCAACCAAAAGCCAGAAAAGATGAGGAGAGCTGGTTACAGCTTCCCTGCAAGTGGCCCAGCAACACAATAAATTCCTGTGGCCCATCTCAAATAGCCAGTCTGGCTGTTCCTACCTACCAGGAAGAAATGTGACATTGGGCTAGGCTACCTATGGAAATTTGTCTAGATCTCTGCCCCAGCCTCTAGTTCCTGTTCAAGGAGGGACACTGGTTTGCTGTACCCTCTCCCAGGTGGCGATGCTGTCACAGTAATAGCATGTCAGGCTCTGGCCTGAGGTCACCTGGCAGAGGGACTTTGTGGTTTGAGCCCCTGGTTCATGTCTGTGACCTGCACATGTGCTCTTTGGCCTTGGTGCTGTCTCCTAGCCTGGCAGCTGGTGGGAGAGAGGGGCTTCTCCCATGACGGGTGCTTGCTGCACCCTCCCCTTATGAAATTGGGTGGCTTTCGGTAGCTGTGCAGGCACAGATGGGATCACCTCTCCCTCATCTGCTCTTTGTGACCAAGAGGGAGCGTGAGGTACTTGGTGGTGTTTGCTCGCTCTCTAGGCTGGCGTGGCTGCACTGTGGCAGCTCAAAGGAGAGCCCCAGTAACCTTGCTGCTGGTGCAGGGAGAACAGATGATGTCAAGACAGCACAAAATATATATCCTAGAGCAGGACAGTCTACGGTAACAAGAGACAAAGCTGATGAGCAAAATGTGGCAGGCTGTGAATGAAACTGCTTCGTGATGGAATCAAGAGGTGAAATAAGGACTTGACAGAGAACATGTGAAAAGCACAGGGTATGCAGCTAAGGTATGAAAGAAGTTTTGGAGAAGCCTATAGTTACGTGCTAAACTGGATAGAGAGACCCACAAAAGGAAGAAAGGACAAACACAAATTGGGCTGTGGGGATTGAGCCTTGGTTGTGAACCAGGTGACAGCAGAGCAAATATAAGATGTGTGCATCAGACAAGCCCTCTTTACCAAGGGATGGAGGAGGTACCCTCAGTCCCGTGGGCAGAGGGATCCAGATCATGCTGGGACTGGAAATAAGATGTATGACACGGACATTAGTGCTCTGACAGAGGCAGCCCATAGGATGGACAGATGTCCCTTGGGATGGTACTAAGCAGAAAGGCCATGCTCCCAGGGTGTGGTGATGGGCCACACAGAGCAGGGATGTGGCACGTGATCTAAAGATGGATGTTGTCTGGAGCAGTTGCCTGACATGTCCGGGAACTGAGCTGAGTGCAGGAACTGAGAGGATACTGCCTGAGTGCAGGCAGCAATGTTTGCTTCTCATCTATTTGAAAATGGAGCTGCAGCTGAGCGGTCTGATTACCTGTCCCTCCCATCACTTGTACCAACCTCACGTTTGTCAAGATGCTTAGGGTGAAATCTGCGTGATGTGAGCACTTCCCTGCCGGTGCGTGCAAGCAGCACCACGCCGGTGGAGGCTGTGCAGTCCTGCAGGACGCTCACGCTGCTCCTGCCAAACGGCTGGCAGCAGATGGGCCCACGGGAGCCTTCAGGCCCACATCTGCTGGGAAGCACCCTGCTGTAAGCCCAGGCTTCACATGCACTTGTGCACACGCACATGCTTTCTTTCGAGCTGGTAGACCCGGTCCTTGGCGTGACAGGCCTGAGTTGCGGCGCCCCATCAGCAGCAGGGACAGTCTATAGCTGGCAGGCGGGCACATGGGGCTGGTGAGTGCCATTGCCAAACTGGGCCCACCGCAGACATGAAGGGAGAAACAGCTGGGAGCCTCTCCTCCCATGCATCCCCGCTCTGCTGCTAGTTTGGGCAAATACGGTATTTCTTGGAGGCATGCCCAGCTGGTGGAGAGCTTGCCGGAAATGAGCCAGGGGGAGACAGCAAAAATGCTCGGTGGTTCTGAAAGCACAGCGTGAAAGCCAGTTTGCTGTGTTAGTGCTTTGGGCAGAGCTGGAGTGGGGAGTGGAGGTGATGATACCAGGTCTGGCTGTGTGTTCCCATGCAGCTGCCGCTCTCCTCAGCAGCACGGGGTGCCCACCCATCTCCCCCACCTGACAAACTCCTACATGAAGCCAGGGTGCTGAGGATGGATACACTGTCCCCCTCCCCCCTGACAAGTAAGAAAAGCATTGGCTGGGGGTGGGTTGCAGGAGGGAGGCAAGGGGATAAGGTGCTGGACAGCTGGAAATGGCAAGCTGGACAGGAGATTTTAGATCGTGCGTGTTACCTGGTGACTGGGAGTCTGCAGCACTGTGCTCCTACTCCACGGCTTTCAAAGCTTGTCTCTACATCCTCAGATGGGGACCCTTTCTTGCAAGCAGCAGGGAAAGAGTGGGCAGGAATCAATCTGTGACCTGAGCCAAAAATATTGCCTTGCCCCACAGCTCCTGAAGTTCTCTGCTCCTGCAGGCAGGCAGGAAGGGGGTGCTGGAGCTGCCAGGCACGCAGGAGGACACAGGCTGTGTTGCTGGGGAGCCCTGCCAAGGGGAGAGGGGCGGGAGGGAGGGGATGGGAAGCCGAAGCCTGGGATATTTAGTGAAATCGAAACCGTGAACCAGAGGGTTGTGCGAGGCACTGTAATCCTCTGCTGGAATAGTCATGCAACTGTGGAGAGTGCTCTGGCAGCAAAACCATTCCAGGCACCTGGGGTTGCCCTCCTTAAGAAGTCCTTACTTAAATAATGTTTTCATATCATGCTAAGAAAGGCTTAAAAGCTCTTTTGCTGCATTCCAGGTCCCCTCAAGCCCTGGTGCACGGCAGAGCCCCAGAAGTCTCAGTGAGAGGTGGGTGTGTGCCACACAGCACTCACACACAGACACACTGGAGGCAACATGTGTGCCAAGTGCCTCTGCCTTCTTACATGCCTGTGACTGCTGGTTTCAAAGAGCTTTGGACGTGGAAGGTCCACAGGCCTTCCCCAAGCTCTCGCTCCGCAGCACAGCCAAAACCCTTTGCATGTGGAGGGGCAGCTGGGAAGAGCCCCTGCCCAGAGGGGAGAGTGGAAGTTGCTGCTGTGTTGAGACTGCAAGAGCCAGGGTGCCACAACCAGGTTTTTAGCAGTGATGGTGTACCACGGAGCTATGGGGGCCCCCCAGTTTGTTTCTGAAGTGCCTTTGCCTCAGATACCCCTCTTTGAGCCCTGCCTGCCTGCCTGGTTGTAAATATAGAAACATAAGCCCTGGAGGTTTTTTCTCCAAACATGTCCCTCCCATCTTAGCATCATCTGTGCAATTCCTCCAGCTGCTCCTATACATGGTATGACCTTTTTTTTTCCCCTTCCCCTGCTTCCCCCTCCATCTCATCCCCTCCCCGCCCATCTCTGCTTGCTGCCCTGCCCAGCACAGGGAGTCTGGGGCCAATCGGCTCTTCCAGATGATCAAATGTCACTATAAGTTGAGAGCTGCATGACCTTGGGACGCTCGCAGACCCCAGCCTGCCCGTCCCCTCCTACGGGAGCTTGGTGCTTCTCTCCACTCCTCCTAGGTAAGTGGGATCCTTGGCAAGGGGTGCTGCTGGGGGGTAACACTGCAGAGGGGATGAGCCTTGGTTCGAATGGAGAAGCACCAGGGGAGGGTTGGGGTCCACAGGATCTGGGATCTGACACAGGATCCTAAGGAAAAGGCACTTTTTCCTAGCTTTAGTTGGGCATCTCACAAGTGTCATCTCACCCACAGAGGTTTGGGTGCTGTGAACACTCAAGGATTAGCAGTGGGAGAATAGATCCTTCCAGACCAAGACTTGGGGCTGGAAATTAATTGTGGCCTCTTGGGGCACTCAGGGAAAGCTCCCTCCAGCAACAGGAGGAAAGTGCTGACCTTCCTTCCCCTGTCGCCCAGAGAAAGGGATGGCTGAGGCAGGAGGTATGAAGGGCAGGACCAGCAGGGAGCTTCTGGTGGATGAGGAGGGCTGTAGGTCTAGAGGGAGATCCAAGAAAAAAAATGTCATGGAAAACTGCCCCCTCCCACAGGAAAGAATAAAATTGTGAGTTTTGCATGGTCAGGCCAGCAAAGTGAAGGAGTTTGAAGTCATGAATATGGGGAGCATCCCATCACCACTCTGAATTTAACCCCCTCCTCCTGCCCTTCCACGTGCACAGAGAATTTCTCTCTCAATTTTCTCATTTTCTGTGGGAGTGGGAAGTTTCCCATGAGCATATTTGTGTTTCTTGGATCAGCTTCTTGCTGTCGAGTGGTGGGTATCTTACAAAGGCAGGAGAGACACCAGCACAGGTGACTGTGGTGCCAGAAACTTGGGTGGGAGCTGTGCTGCTGATGTGGGGGAGCTCCAGTGAGGCTGTAGGCGATTGCCAGGGCAAGACCCAGGGAGGCAGTGGAGTCCCCGAGAGACGTTCAGGAGGCACCTGGGTGATGTGGCTGAGTGGTTTAGGGGTTACAGTGGTAGTGCTGGCTGGACGGTTGGACTGGCTGATCTTGTTGGTCTGTTCCTACCTTGATGGTTCTAAGACCAGGGAAAGGCAGGGATGTAAGCTAAGCACGGTCGTTGGCTTTTTGTTCTCTGTCTCAGCTTTGTTATCCCTGTAAAACCCCTTGCAGGGATCAGACAGCTTATCCCACCCTGAAGACAAGGATAAAGGGTACATTTTGAGACAGGGAATTGGGATCCTGCAGCAGTGCTTCAGTCCTGCTACTCTGTTACAGCGTTAAAGAGAAACAGGTCCATGCTTATATATTTACTAGATACATTATATATAATACCTGTATCTTTTAATATGCTATGTATGTATATTAAAAAATCCATGCAGAGGGTTTGCAGTGGCTACTGCTGGGAAAGAGTGGCCACGTGGTGCTTGGTGGATTGTAGCCCAGTCCTTGCCCAAGAGCTGTCCCTGCCAGGTCGCATTGCCCACGCATGGCCACTTTTGTGCTGCCCCCTTTCCGTACAGCTCTTGCTACCTTGCCTACCTTGTATGGCCTGGCTTGGGAGGGGATGATTGATGGGTGGGTTATTTCCAGGGATGGCCTGGAGGTGCAAGGCAGCCCATTCCCCCTCCCGGGTGCATTCTCAGCTGCTAAGAGGCTTCTTGGGATGTGCTGGCTCTGCTCTTTCAGCTGAGGCCAGGAGCATTTGCGGCCAAAAGGGACATGGTATTCCTGCCCACCTGGGGCTAAGGAGCGGTGTATTTGTCCTTCCAGTGACCTGCTTGGCTTGAACAAAATGCAGAAAATAACCTTCGCTTTCACCTTTAAGAGGTGGGAGCAGGCAGGAAGTTTTCGGTCTGGTGAAACTTTCCCATGTGTTTTGATTTCTTTCCAAAGGGTGGGCAGTATTAACTAGTTGATTTTATTACATCCTTAAATCTCAGTCAAGACCAGAATCCATTTTTCTGCCGCTATACAAACAAAGCCCAATTATTGCCTGAAGGTACTAACAGCCTTAATCCTGGGCTGCATTTGCTGTGTGTAAAGTAATTTCCACCAAAGGGTAATCCCGAGCCAGCTGGAGACTTTCCATTGCCTTTGGGCGAACTTAATCCTAACTGCAAGAACTGCCGCTCTTAACAGATTGCTTTCTTTATTGCCTTTTGGATGTAAATATAGTCCAATTTTGCTGGCTGCTTTGATGACAGAGTTAGCTATGTGGATAGTGCTGGGCATCAAAGAGCCTTTCTTGTCTTGGGTGGCTGTAGCCATGAGAGTCTGCATTTTGCCCCTGGCTTTAAGGGACCAGATGGCTTTTGAATGCCATGAAGTGGACAGACACCTGGTTCTTCTTGAAGCTAATCCTTTTTACCTTTCCGGCCAGGGCAGTGGCAGTCAGCTACTGCCTTAAATGCCAGCTTCTCCTGACAGAGGGACCAAACCTGGTTGAATGTTTGGCCCTTGCAAGGCTGAAATCTGTGACCTTCCCCTCGATTTTTTTATGTCCGCTGCCCTCTCCTGTGGGGTTCCTGCATTTGGCTCATCTTTGTACAGAATCTGCCAATGCGCTTGTTATTAATTTGTTTTATCTGGGGGCAAGAAATCCCCTCAGGGTTGGGGTCTTATGGTGCCAGGGATGCTGGCATTCTCGCTCCGCTTTTATAGCACACAGACAGATGCCATGTAAAATCCCATTCGCATTTGCAGTGCTTGGATTAACAAATATGGAAGGGGAACAGCCAATGTGACAACCCTCAGCAAGATGTCCTTAGAGCTAAATTGGAGACTAGATGAGCTCATTCCAATAACTGCTAATGGAAAGCCTGATTGCAAAGGCTCCCGTTGACTTCAATTGCCTTGGAAAGAACAGCGTGCGCTGCGCTACGTGCCTGCCCTGCACTCAACAGACGCTCACTCTCTGTCTGCACACAGAGCTGATTTCTTCACCATTTAGTGGTATTACTCCTCTTACTGCAATGAGAGAGGAGTTTAGCCCCACAGCCTTTTAGAAGTCCTCTTATATTTTTTTAAATCCTCCATCTTGGGAAGAAGGCAAGCTGCATTTATAAAGGCTTAATCCATGGGAAGATTGGCCATTGCTCTGAGTCTTTACAGAACATGTATTTTGGAAGAAGTCAACAGCTGGGCGTTAGGCAGGTTCTCTGCAGGCTTTTGCCTGCAGAAGCTCTGCTGTCCTGTTGCATAAATCAGCATACTGTCAGGCATTATTACTAATAGCTCTAATAATTTTTGAAGGCTAAAATGAGACTGCTAACATGCTAGACACTGAGGAGATAGCAAGTGCAAGTCTTCATCCTGAAGACTTTATGAAATCTAGACTGAAAAGACCAGGGGAGAGAGACCAGCAGTGTTGTAGCATTCAAGTAATTAACAGAAGAAGCACTGTGAATTGGTGAGCAGAAAAGCCTTTTGAAAGCTGAAATTCCTCCCAAACACAAAATTCGCCCCGCTCCCCCTGCCTGGTAGGACTAGAGTCCCCACAGTACTCCTTGGGATGGCTGTTGCAATCAAGGAGTGGGCAACCACAGCTACAAAGTTAAAAGCAGCCTGGGACCAAGAGACCACTGAACCCGAATCTTGTGTGTCCTGCCAGTAGATTACCCCTCCCATCCAGCACCTCAGGTCAGGTCATAACACAGACACTGCTAGCACTACTTCCAGGACAGTGCTGAATTTCAGAAAGGGAATAAATGAGGAACTAGAAGAAAAAAATGTTGGCTGTTTATCTCTCCTTGCAACATGGGGATTTTAAATCCTGTTGATGTTAATGTATGGTGCCCAAGGTCATTGCTGGGGAATGGAGAGAATCCCTTATAGGGCAGGGTTGGAGCCTGTGGGATTACTGCCTTCCTCTGAAATAGAAAGCTGCTGAGCTGCAGTTGTTCCTTTTGAACCTAAGTCAGCCCACCTGCTCCTTCAAGACATCTCTCATATATCAGCTGAATAATGAAGTCATGAAAGTCGGGGTTTGGGCCAGCAAGGAGAAGTCTGGCTTTCTAATTTAAGATCTGCTGTGGATTTGGAGAAAGTTTTGGGGGCCTTTCATCATCTTCTCCCCTGGCCTTAGGGCATCTGATGCTTTTAGGAAAGCCAGAGTGTTGCATTACATACAGAAATGGTTATATCAGTGTGAACTGCCTAACTAGGCATGTGGCTGGTTTTCATCTTAAACTAATCAACAAATTATTGTTCACTCACTCATCAGTTGTATAAACCAGACACACTTTTGGGTGCTGACAAGTAAGTACTTATCTCTAGGTATATTGGTAGTTTCAATTATTTTTGTAACTCTGACTGAGGCTTTGGAGCTGGCACCTTCCCACCTGTGGAACAAAAAGAAGGAAAAATTCCTCTGATCTTGCTGGAGCGATGGAAATGTCAGATGGGTGCAGGAGGACACCCTGGACTTGCCTACCTCCCTGAGCTCTGGAGATATTGTAATTTATAGCCAGGACTAGGCAGCCCCTGGGTCTGCCTGTGGGAAGCAGCTGAACTGATGGGATACGTCTTTCCAGATGATCCTTTTCTCCTCCCCTCCCCTCGTCCTCTGACATGGCTGGCAAAGGTTTGTGCTTCTCCCAAAATGTCAGTGTTGGTGGGGAACTGGTTGCTGTGTGGGAAAGCAGGTGCTTGGCTTTTTTTGTCCCCAAATGTCAATCCATCTGCTTCTGCCTTGATATTTTTTTATGAGGTGCACTCACTAATAACACCTTTTTTCTTCTCTTTCTTGTTTGTTTTCCTTTTCTTCTCTTTTGTCTAGAAACTAATTGCCAACATGTCTGATACCGAGGAAGTGTAAGTAGAGAGAAAGCTGTCTGCGTGTTTATCTGCTCAGCTTGGCTCCACACAGCAGAGTGAGGGCATCCCCACAGGGTGCTGCTTTGTGCTCAGCCTGAAGCTCCCTGAGGCAGAGAAGAAGGGGCTTCTTGACTTAGAGTGTCAAGGACCCCCTCCCTGTCCAACACAGGATATCCCCCAAACACCTTTGCCCAGCTCAGCCTGCCCTCAGTGGCTGTGGCACTGCGCCTGGAGGAGGGGAAATAAAATCCACAGTGCAGTGGTTTCTGCCCTGGTTTAACGAATTTAGAGTAGTATGACCAAACCCAATGGGATCATTTGACATTTTTGCATCAGTAGTACAGAGGGAAGATTTAGGGCAGTCATGGGATCAGAGGAATCATGGACAGACTTGCAATGGTCACTTATCCCTCTCCTCTGCTATCAGACGAGTTCAGCTCAACCTGTATCATTCTGTCCAGCTCTTAATTTTTTTTTTCTAAAGATGTAATTTGGCATATTTTTCAGGCAATCTCTATCTAACATGTCTTAGCATGTGTCCCCAGGGTTGCTGTGGGACTTGGGTTTCATGTGAGGGGATGGTAGAGTGGGAGAAGCTGGCAAGTGTGGGCAAGGAATGGGAACAGACCGTGAAACTTGTGTTGCTACAGCCATGGGATAAACATGGAGCAGCATCTGCTTTATGTCAGATCTTTATTGGACAGCCCTAGGGTTTGGGGAGGCTGTAGCACGTCTGGGTTGGTGTGGGCCATTGGCTGCGGGCTGGCTGGCCTGGCACACTGGGACTGACGGCCACCTTTATCAGCCCCTGTGCAGTGCTTGTGTGTGGGTACCACGTCAGAGCCCTGGCTTGGAGGATTATTCCTGGATATGGATCTGTACGCACCTTCAGAACAAGGAACACGATTTAAAATAAACCCAAGCACAGGCACTTTACTACTTTTGAAACCAAATATCTCCTGGAAGAGCAGAGAAAATGAGGGAAAGAAGAAACAACAGGCTTTAAACAACACTGCATTGGGTTGCTTCAGTGTATGGTTTAAAGCTTGACATCAGTACAGAGCGGGAGAAATACTTATCTAGTTTCAATTCCTTTTTTCCTTTCTCACAGGGAACAAGGCGAGGGTAAGTCTTAAACCTGTCTCTAATTGCTTCTGTGCAAGCCTGCAACATTTCCTGGCTGTATCAGCCGGTATGGTTAGACAAATCTGAAGTTTCTTTTTTGTGCTCCTGTCTGTCTGGCTCTCACCAGATTCTGGTGTTTTTACACCACCTGTAGCACCCTGGCCGTGTTCGTGCTGTGGGCAGCCTGTGGGGTTTCAGCCCCAAATTTCAGCCCAGGTGGGAGGGGATGCTGCTAGTTTTTGTAGGGGCACTGCCATCTGCTGGCAATTTATTTTGAAGCTTTTTTATGTGTAATATATTTTGTTTTTAGAACATAAATCCTCACAATGTTTATAAACAATATACATAGAAACTTTTCTTATATTCAGGGGCCCTCTCTGCTACCTTTTCCCTTCTAATGCACGTGTAACCTTGAGTTTCCATTGCCCCAGGAAAAATTCAATACTTTATCGTCGTCTTCCCCTTTTTATAACTCCTCTTTGTTACTTTCAAAGTAATTGAATCTATTATTTGACTTGCTGATTTGCAAGTGGCCTCTCAGAAACCATCTTGCCTGGCATCTCTGTGAGCACAAAGGGCTCTGCCATGGGTAATGTCTTACTGATGTGTCAAAGCTGATGGTTGATTTGTTTGCTTTTTTTTCCCCCTCTCCCATTTCAATGCAGAGGAGTACGAAGAAGAAGGTAACAAAAAAAGCGGAACGTAATTTATCTTTCTTTGATTCTTGGTCCCTGCTTTTCCCTACTTCACCCTTCTCTTTGATGCTTGCTGCTAAAGGCAACCTGAAACACTTGATCAGTAAACCAGTTGGAAAACAAAAAAAAGTCAAGTTTTTTGGGGCTGTGATGTGCAGAGCCTTCATGTTACAGTGAAATGGAGTATTTGTATGAGGGGATGGTGAAAAAGCTGGGGGCTAACCTGTCCGTAAACTTGGAACATTTTAGAGCAGGAACTGGTGCAGAACCCACATAAACATATCATCGGTGAAATCCTGCCATTCTCATTTTGGCAGTGTCCACAGATTGAGTTTAAATTTTGAAATTGAAAAGAAGAGCAGGTTGTCCAGCTCCTGAGGAGCAGCCGACAGGGCACTGCTGAGGATAGAAAAGGCAAGGCAGAGAACCAACTGGCAAAGATGAAGTTTCTTACCATGCCTTTAGCTGGCAAAATGTGATTTGACAAGCTGTGAGAGACAGAGTGCTGATCTGGAAAGATGGAGCATGAAAAACCCTTCTCACTCAAGTTGTTTCACCTTTTGTAGGCAGCAGGGAGAAGATGATTTTGGAGATGTATCACTGTCTTTGCTGGGCACTTTTGACACACTGGCTTCAGTTCAAGCAAGTATAGCTGCCAGTTGTCATCCTTCATTTTCCCAAGGTGTCTGGAACAGAGCTAAGGGCCAAACTCCTGGAATTTCTCCCAGGATCTGCCCTTAGTGTCTAAGGCATCTTCTAAGGGGTTGAAAGGAAAACCCTTTACTGGAGGTGGAATATTTGCACATGGAGGCTATGAGACCAGCTCAGAGACAGAGAGTTGTCCCTGGGTAGAAATGTCCAGTTTGGGGATTTATACACAGCAGCTTTTTTTTTTTTTATTTTATTTTTTATTTTTTTTTAATTTTTTTTTTGTCATGGATTCCCCCAAGTTGCTCCAACAGGCAAATTCCCATAAGTGGTGGTGGGAACAGAGGTGCAGCTTTGGCTGTGTTGAGAGTAGTAGTTTGTGCTGTAAGGTACGTTATCCTTAAGTCACTATTTCCCCTGGCATTGCTTCTGAAGGGACCAAGGGCTCAAAAAACAAGAAAAAGAAAATCGAGACACCAAATAGGTTGTAAAGCTGCCTTCAGTCATCATCTGTCTCTGTGGTCCTGCACAGAGTGGCAGAGCCAGGAAGGGGAAGGCGTTCTTCATGCTCCATCCTTCACGTCTTGTCAAATGTCAAAAGAGCAAGCGAAGGGTGTTGCTCCTACAGACAAGCCTTCCTTAAAGGAGAAGCATTTCTTGCCTTTCTCCTTTCTTCCTTAACTGTCTACTTTTTGTTTTCAAGTATTTAATTACTGATATGAAATTAATAGGCAGGTGACTTTCAATTTTTTTTAATCTGCATGACTGACTCTTCTGAGGTGTATCTACTCCTTGCTCCATACTTTTGCTTGACCTTTGTGTCTCTTTCTGATGGCATCCATTTCTTTTCCATGTAACTTTTCTCCATCACTTTCTAACCACCTTTTTTCTCCAGGCCTTAGCTCACCCCAACACCAGTTTCTAACAGTTTTCTGTTTTCATTTTCTTGCTTGCTGTTGCTTCTTGTTCCATGACACTTGCCACCTGAAGCTCAGGAAGAAGGTATGTGACATGGCTTCTGCTTTCTTTCTCTCTCAAGTGTGGAGGGAGAATGTATGTGACGACATCCAGAGCAAATGTTTCACACCCAGTGGCCAGGACTCTGTCCTGAGCCACAGACATCAATGCAATAGTGGACATTGATGTAGTTTATTGAGCTGGTAGGAAATTTGGCCTGTTTTATTTGTTTAAAAAAAGAAATCAAAACATTTATGTATATGAAAGAAATAAAATGCATATATATATAATATACACACACAATTTTTTATATACATGTGTGTATGTGCATATATGTATATGAAAACAAAAATATATATTCGTTTTATTATACCTTTTTTGCTCAACTGCTTGACTTATTTTTGGCACAACGATATCAAAATGAATATTTTAATGGGGGGGGAGAACACCCTGTGAAGTTTATATTCATCTGGTAAAATTCAGGAATGAATTTGTTTGAAATTTCAAAAATTGATAAATGTTGGTGAAAATTTTTCACCATTTGAGAAAAAAATGTAAAGCAAAAGAAATGCAGCAGTTTTATTTTTGGTTAAAAATTCACCAAAAGTTGAGTTTAGGGCATTTTAGCCAGCTCTAATAAAGAATAACATATTGGATGCCTTTTAATGTGGTTTTCACTTGTGGTCATATTCCCATATTTCAGTAACATTTATAACCCCATAATGTGCCCATAAAAATGTTATTTTTAATTCTCTCTCACCCTGTAATTCCATCATTGTGTATTCTTACCCGTAACAGCCTGGGAGCTTGGCAAACCTCAGGAATGTTCCAATAACACATTTCCTGTTTTAATTTCTCTCCCATTTCTTTTGCTGTGTGATGTTTCCCACCCACAGAAGAGGCTCAGGAAGAAGGTAGGTGAAGCAGCATCTCAGCCTTGCTGGTTCCTGCAGCAGGCTTGGTGCTGATGTGCACCTCGATTTTGCAAGGTGGTAGAAGAAAGCAAGAGACACGAGAAATATGCTGGGACAAACTATCTGCAGGCAGAGGGCTTTTCTTGTCCCTTGCACAAGTTTCACTGAGGGTACCCCATATCCTTGAGTATGTGTGCAGACACCTCTGCTCCAGTTTTGGGGAGGGAGCAGCACAGAAAATGTGGATACCACCCCTTCTTCCAAGACACAGCATGCTCTGAGGCTGATTTTTAGCCCTGGGTATTTGTGTGCTGTGGAATAACTGGGGTCTGGCTAGAAAGGTTTCCATCAGGTGTCAACTGGTTTCTCATACGTAGCTTGGCAGATTATGATCAGATGGATTTTGAATTCAAAATCCATCTGTGGTAAAATATGTGCTTAGCCCTATGTTACATGGTACACATGCTAGAATATGTCATATTATATATAATATATCATATATATTATAAGTTTATAAGCTATAATATATCATATGATATATAATATACATAATACTGCAGAATTGTAACCATGTCGATGCTGGTAAGTAACCCTAGCTGGCTCCCCACATTGCACACTGCATTGGCAAGGTGGGACAGACAGGGCGGAAGAGGGGCTGGAACAGAAACTCACCCTTTGCACTCGAGAGGTTTGGGATGTGGTGCTCCAGGTGCAAGGAGCCAAAGGGTGTGTTGGTTCCATATTTGCAAAGCTTTGTGCTACGGGCATATTTTAAAGGGGGGTAAACCTGTTTATAGTGCCACGATAGACCCACTCTGAGCAGCTTGCAGAGTTTTTACATCATCCAGGTCCAGACGGTTTTACATTTCTTGTATCTGCATGTGCTCTGGTCACCTGTCTCCATTTCATCTCCTTCTTTGTTTCTTTATTTCATACATCCTGTGCTTTTTTTTTTTTATAACCCTCTGCTGCATTCACACACTCTTTAGTCTAACTGTTCTCATTTTCCATCTCATTGCTTTTGCTTCCTGCCACATCCCACCTGACGAAGCTCCTCCGGCAGGTACGTGCCATCACCTTCCGGACTGCTCCCTGCTGTCTCCTTGGTGGTGGTGGTGGGGACTCGAGGGTGGTGCAAGAAGAGCAGTACCAGTTACTGTGTCTTTTTGCTTCTGTTGTCTTTGCTTTCCACCTCCCCTCTGTGACAGGCTCTGCTGCTAGCTAACACACAGGAATAATCCCAGTGTGAGGTCCGGCAGAGTTGGCTCGGTGGTAACCCGGCCTCCCTGCCACCTTTGCCCAGTGCAGGGCTCGCCATAAAACCCATCTGGGCAAGGGCAGGAGTTACTCCTCTAAAACTGGAACTAGAGAGAGATTTCAGGCCAGTATTTGAGCTTACTGTGAGATTCTCTCTGTCTGATAGTTTTTTGCTTCTTCCCTTCACATGGTGAAGTTGTTTCCCAGCCATACGTGCCTCAAATTCCTTTCCCCTCCTGGCCATTAGCACTTCCTTTACTGGGATAAAATTTTTCCCTCTGAGCAGAATTTTCAGCCTATGAGAGGGTTTCAGTCTATTTCAGCTCATGTAACAATGTATTTCTCCTAATGTTCCTTTGCATCCTGTCCCGTGGCTTTTCACATGTAAAGAAGCTGAGGAGGAAGGTATGTGACTTGACTCCTGAATTCCTGTCTTTCAGAGTAAGCTCTGGTTTAGCCAGTAAACCATAAGATGGCAAAAGGAAACGGGAGTTACAAATAGGCATGTTAATATAGACTAAAACTTGCCACCATTTTGTTTTTTGTACTGTCTGCCTTCATGTTCTGTCTTGACGTTGAATGCGCTGTGGATGTATGTGGTAATTGTTGCATGAAAAAAAAAGCTTGAAAAGTGCTGGGAAATGTAAACCTCTTAAAAGGATGAATGTTGAAAAGCCTTTACTCTGAGATTGGTCGGGTCTCCTTGGCAGGCTTATTTTGGACCATTTGGGGTGGATCTGGTTTCCAGGCTATATGCAGAAATGCTCATGATTGTCTGACATTCTTACAATAGCCTTTCCACACGTCTTTTTTCAGGTTAAACCCTGTGGTATAGAGCAAACGGTGATGAATTTGATGCTTTAGCTTTGCAAATGATTAAAGATGGTTTTCTTGTTCATATAATGGAGTTTCTAGGCCATTGTTTCATGGCAGTACTTGCAGCCACTCAAAACCTGCTGGCCTCACGTTGTAAATCCACTTGGGCAAGCATCAGGGTTATGAAAGAGCGTGCCGCTCCTGGCTTCGAGCAGGACTGCAGGAATGGCTGTATAAGACAAATGCCATCTGATACGGCTGCTTAAATCAGCTTTATGTTTTTAATATCTCAGACCATTTGCACCCTCACTTCCAGTACTGCTTTTCATATCCATACTCATTTTATTTCCTTGCAACATATTCTCAGTCTTTCCCTCCTCCTCCATTTTGCCCAAGTGAAAAGTTGTTCTGATGTTTCTAACGCTCTCATCTCCCTTTGCATTTTGCTCTGTGACTCTTCCCACACGCTAAAGCTCATGAGGAAGGTATGTGCCATGACTTGTGAATTCCTCTGTTTCTGTCTGGAGCGGTAACTCGTGCAGGAATTCTGGAGGTGGTTGAAGACGAGCCGATGCAAAAAATATCCTCTGCACGGTTGCTTTGCTCTCGTAGCATAAGCGGTGCGATGAGTAATAAGTACTAACTGCTGTTTGAAAACAATGCCTGAGGCACAGGCTGGGCACTGCTCATGTATTCCCCAGCACCTGATGTCTCTAGCCAGGCTATTCGTATGGACACCAGTTGGTACAGGGATAGTGTTCCCCAAGCCATTTCCTCTGTGCCACGCCCCGGGGTTAGAGGTGGGACAGCCGTGTCCTGAGGCAATGCTGTGTCCCTCAGTTGGGTGCACCCCATCCCTCTGCCACTGCACAGAGACAGAACTCCCTTTTTCGGCAGTGTAAGGTGATGTGGGGAGACCTGCACACAAAATCATGAGTGTTTCAACAAGTCACACCGTGTCATATGTAGTTTTTACTGTTGGGGTAAGGATTGGAGTAAGGGGCATCATTTTGGTTGGAGCAAATTTGAGAAAAGATGTAGTGTGTGCTTTTTCCATAACAACTGGGATTTTTCTGGGTTAATGTGCATTATGCAAAAACAGGGGTGGCAGGGTCGGGTTGCATTTTTACCTGATTTTATAACCGGAATTAAGGTCCAGATCTGGTAAGACAATCAGTGTGATTGGCAAAATAGAAGATAATGCCTATTAAAGCATCAACCTGGCAGCCCAAACCCATTTACCTTTCAATTGCCCTTCCGCCTGCCTCTCTCTGCTTGCCCACCCAGGCTTCCATGGGATGGTTTATCCTGCAGGTTGGAGAGCAGTAACATGCTCGTACTCACCCTCCCACACCGGTGTGCAGCCCTACACACCAGTGGTGAAATCCTGGGCGCCAAGGAAATCAATGCCAGCTCCTCAGAGCCCATTGATTTCCACAGTGGCTGGGATTTCTATGCACATGAATAAGAGCAGGTTGTCTATACCCTTTTTGCACATTCAAACCTATGGGTAATGGACTTGCTTTAAATACAAGTAATGTTTTTGTCAGCCAAAGGCTACCCATGGCATTTGAGTTATACCATTATGAATATATATGTTAGTCATCTGCATTTTTATATCCAAACAACCCTTCCTCTCCACAATTCTAACTGACATTCACATGAGCCCTCTATTTCTCACTTAATCTTATTAATGGTTTTTATCCCTTTAACCCCCCTCTCCACCACCTTGGCTAAGGAAAGTTTAAGTGTTTTTAATTATCCTCTGTTTCTTGCTCTAATTCTCTTATCTTTCTTTGCATCTCCTTCCCTGCTACTTCCCTTTTAAAGAAGTCCATGAACCAGGTATGTGACTTCTGAATTCCTCTGCGTCAATCTGAAGGGTTATTGTGTGCTGGAAATTCAATTCCACTTGGCAATTCCACAATTGGGTCATGTGCTGAATTGGGACAAAATGGAAACTTTTCAACCAACCAAAAAAAAAAAAAAAAAGGAGGAACACATTGTTTGACAGCTATTGAAAATTATGGTTTTTATTTAGTTAAAACATTTTGTTCCAACTTTTTTTTTTCTTCTCTCCTTTATGGAAGATTTCCAAATTTTGTAATGAAAATTCTATTTTAGATGCTTCTGAAGCATTGCCTTTATGGATAACGTGGGGTATATATAGTGTAATGCAAGAACAAATCTGGAATGAGAAGTTGCCACAAGGCAAAAAGTGGAAAAGTTTTGTTCCAGCAATGTTAATATCTCTGCAACCTTTATGGCTGTGAAACATTTCTATTTTTTTAACCAAAATCTCCGCTAAATCTATGTGAGTTCTGAAATATTGAAGTTTAATTGAAACTATGATTTATGTTGGAAACTTTTAACAGTAACTCTAGTATTATACTCAGGAATTCAAAGATGGTGGAAGTAAACATAAAAATCAAATATTAACGATAAACTGTAACTTGCAGCTTCCTCACACCTTTGACCAGTCATAATTTCTTCATCACTCTGTGATGCATAATAACGAGGATAAAGCTAACTGCTGCATGAAAAATGTAGTAACATTTTTTGTAGACAAACATCTCAATGTATGAGCTGTAATAACAGGCGCTTACTGGACTCGGAGCCATCCTCACAGTGCGTATGGGAATGTTATAATGTTTATTACCTGGAAAAACAGAAACTGAACTTGCAGTGTCCTCTAAACTGTCTGTGAAAATTACTCTGTGCCATTTGGAGTAGCTTTATTAAAGCAGTCACATCTCAGCAGCCTCCCACCCCAGCTATTTCCCTCTGCTGTCCACAGAGGGACACCAGCCTCTTAGTTCAGAGCAGATTGATGCATTTGCCAAGGCTGGAGTGAGGTGAAAGCTGATTGATTTTTACATGACTTAATACTTCAACATTCATCTCTTCGCTGCTTCTCATATCTCTCCTGTTCTCATTGCTTCTTGTTTCACATCCTTCTCTTCTCTTTTTAACCATATTCATTTTTGTCTCTTAATCTGCACCTAAGGTTTTTCTGACTTTGATTTGCACAAGCTAAAGGTCATTGCTTCCATCACAGCTGCTTTGCCTGCCTCTGTACCTCTTTCCCATGGTATTTATTGAACTGCTACTCACTACTTGAGACTTGGTTCTCTAGCATTGACGGATGTATGAGCTTGAAATTTGTGCAAAACACAAGGTATTAACATAATATGATAAACAATAAAGCCATAACCACAGCCTCCCCATGCTTTCTTTTCCCTCTGTAACATAAAGCACAATAAAACCAAAAGACAATGTAAATATAACAAGCTTAACAGAAAACTTTTACATCAGAAGGAGACTGCCCCAACTTTTCATGTAACTGCATGATTATTTAGTTTCTCTGTTATTAATGCTGTCTTTGCCTATCACATCTTCTAAGTCACAGCTTTGGCCTGCACAATTTCACAGTTGTTGCTGTTGTGGGATTCTTGCTCTAATTCTTTCATTTTTTCTTCTTGACTCTTTCCACCTAACCAAGCTCATGTTTGTGACATCTAAATTCCTATGTATTAATCTGAAGTGTTCCTGTACATATGAATTTGAAGATGTTGAAGAATACCAGAATCATGAAGAATCAATCCATTCTTGAAATCCCCTAACTTATTTTCCCTATAGGAAAGTATAAATATTGTTTGTAACTGAAGAATCACCATCTAAGAAGCTTAGAACAAACATTTTTAGTGTCCCTGAAAACTTTTAGGGCTGTGACTACCCCATAGCCCTGACAGATAGCAGGTACCTGAGCTGCAGAAACCCAAGCTGCTTACGCTTGCAGGGAGTGGTTTGCAGCAGGATTCTGGCACACAAACTCAAGCAGTTTCTAATCCTTTGCAGCAGAGACAAGCTCTGTGCACACACAAATATTGCCAGTTCTGCAGAGCTAAGCCCTGAATCTGCCAGCAGAGATTCTTAGATGGTGGAGCTTCAGACGCAGGCATAAGGATACATCCAAAGCAGTACCTCCTTCAGTAACTCTCACATCATTATGCCAACTCTGACAGCTAAAAGGGCAGCTGAATCCTAGGTAACACTAAATGCTTGTAAAACTCTCTTCTTGGGTATGTTTTCTTTCAAATTTAAGGATCACCAGTGTTACTACACTTGCCCATGGTTTATAAATTTGTGTGATTTAAACTGTTGCAAATCATCAACATTCAAATTCCCTTTATCTTTTGTTTCTATGGCATCTCCTTCTTATCTACTTCATACCCCACTGTAATTACACTCCTTTTCCACTCTTATTAACAGTCCCTCCCTATAACCTGGTCTGCAAATTATACTTCTTCAACCCAGTCTTACCAAAGTTTGAGGTGATCCCTTCCTGAATAACTTATTTCTAATTCTTTTATCTTCCTTTCCTGTGTTTTTCCCCTGACACATCCTACTAAATGAAGCCCCCCCTCCAGGTATGTGATTTAACTTCTAAACTCCCTGGTGTCTGTCTGCTGGGATGGTGTATGTGAGAAGTGAATACAAGGTGACAGGGGATAACAACATATCAGTTAAGGATGGATTATAACTTGCATGCCTTTGGGGTGGTTCTATTCTAGTTTAATATTTTTTCTCAGTGAAGTGTAATCAGCAGTAAGGAGGAGGAAACTTACTTGTTGCATGAAAATTTCGTTAGAAACTGGGGGAACACACACATATTATTGTGAAAGGGACCAAAATGTCTCCTTGTGGAATGCATTAAATTCTGCCCTGTGGTATGAAAATGAATGTTTCTTTCCATAGGGAAGGATTTATTTCAGATCTCAGGGCAGAATTTGACCCATTGACTGTACACGGAGAATATAAACACTGTGAGAGTTTGTGGGGTTTTTTATGCCTGCTTTGCAAAATATTTGGTGGTGTGTGTGTGTGTATGGCTGAAAAGCAAAATCTGCCCTGCAAATTCACACTGCTGATCTATTCCTGCTTTGCCAAAACCCAGAAGAAGGACATGTAGACCTGCACAGACTTCTAATGAACGTTTTCTTCCTATGAAGTAATCCGTTTGTAATTTTACGTTGCAAATGGATTTGAAGAACAGCAGTACATTTATATAGACATCAATGTTGTCTTCAAGGAAGAAAATGGCCTGAGCCATAGATCTAGAAGGGAACTGAGCTTCTTTGGAAGTTATCTGAACGTTGATGATGAGTTATAGCAGGTATTTCAGCAGGTTTCTGAACCACACTTTATTTCAAATGGCTGAAATACTGCTGTAGTAAAGGATGGGTCCAATAGTACTTTGAGAGTGCTGGCTATGTTCATGTGCATATTTCCAATCAAGATAAACCTTGGTACACTGTGCTGTCAGGTTGTGCTTTATATCATATGATGATTAGAAGTGTTTTTTAAGCACTGCACTATTATCATAAATTTGCCTCTTTTAGCTTTCCTGTTCTGTGACTTCTCTTTATGTATTATTTCAAATGTAAATATTTTACCTGTTTACTTCTTAACTTCATTCTTGGCTCCCTTTTCCTCTCGGCCCCTCTTCCCCGTTGGCTCAAAAGCTCTTTTGGTGTGTGAAATAACAGGTTTCTTGTTCTCATTCTCTTGTTTTCCATCGCAACTTGTTCCATGACACTTCACACCTGAAGTTCATGAGCCAGGTATGTGACACGACTTCTGGTTTACTCCACCTAGGTGCAACGTGAAAGTGTGTATGTGTGTGAGAGAGGGAGAGAACAGGAGTCCTAAGCTGGCAGAAGAGAAGAAAACAAGAGAAACAAATATTAACCACAATGATCATTTGCAGCACTCTTCTCCTTTAACCTCCACGCTTACTGCTACTTTAACATTACAGCATTTTTAAGTTCTGACAGTCTCTCCGGATACCTTTTCTTCCTGCCTTAGTTCACTAATTCCTTTATTTTTTCCCCCCTTTATACATTCCCTGGTCTCTTTCTCAGGATTCCAAGAGCTTTAAATAACTGTTCTGTTTTTTTTTTTCTATTTCCTGTCTTTCCATCACTGCTTGCTCCATGACGCCAGCAGAGGAAGCTCATGAGGAAGGTATGTGATGAACCTACAGACCCTCATCCTTTTTCTCTTTCAGTGCTGGGGAAACAGCATCAAAAACACTGACATTGTTCAAGAGAAAAGAGAGTACGGGAGGGAAGTGATCTCTCTAGATGGATTTCGATGAACATGGAGAAAGGGCCATATGTTAGCCAAATCAAATCACCAAAAAGGTGTTTTTTTTTCTTGTTCCCTCTCCAGAGAGTCCAAGGTTCCCAGCATAACAGGGAGGGAGTGGGGACAGGTGCTCTTAGAACAGTGCTGGTTGTGGATTTAATACTGTGCTTCTTCTCTTTTTCTTTTGTCCTTCAACCTACAGCCAATGGAGAAGGCGAATACAATGATGGTAGCTCAGTGTTGTCTTAGGACAATGAAGTCATCTTTCTAACATCTCACTCTTTGTTATCTATCTGTTTTTGTTCCTCACTTCATTTTAAACTCAGGAACTGGGCCAAAACATCTCTGCTGCAAAGAATCGCTCACTGTGCATATCCAATCACCCTTGGGGAGTCATTAGTGTACTGAGAAGCCTCTACATCCTCATTAGGATAGTAGATGGTGAAAATCAAGCTCTAGAAGCTTGCTCTGGACTTGTCTTTTAGCCAGAATCTGTTGTGTCCTAGCTCTCATCAGCAAAACATCTCTATCCCCAAAAAATCAGGAAACAATCTCTTAAATAATAGTGGCATATTTGAAAATGGAGCTGAGCCCTGCATAGACATGAATCCCTCACTCAGCCGTAGGTGGCCATGGGCTTCAGGCCTGAATCTATAGAAATGTAAATTTCTGCTCAAGCCATGCACTTAAAATTGTGCTAAACATTAAACATGTGAATAAATTTATTCAGATGAGTGGAGCTGAATGTAGCCTGGTTGTAATACTTGGCTGAGTGGGTGCTGGAGCACACAGGTAGGGACAAGACTCATGTGAAAGGACCAAATCTAAAAGTGTGCAGGGTCAGTATTGCTCTTATATAAGATAACTTAGCCCCTCCCTGGCCAGTTGAAATGTATAAAAAGGTTCTCATGGAGTTTTAGAGGCTGTTGAAGTAATTAAGTTCTCCCTGAACAGGGTTCTGCCCCAGCCTCTAGAACATCCAGACAGCTGCTTCAAAAGACAAAGCCCGTCACTTGAAAACACCCTGCATTTTCTGTGTTTCCTTGTTTTGTTTCATTTTGCTTTTGTAGATTTTTTTTTTTGTTCTTTTGTTTTAATTTTCTTGCTCGCTTTCCAGGCTTCTTTTTTAATTTAGGGAAATACCCTGAAGACCTTCCTGAGCCCCACTCTGTCTTTCTTTTTCTCATTCTTTCCTTTTATTTTTAATAGCATATTGATTTCCTTTTTTTCCCAAGGACACAGTGTGAGTTAGATGTGTTGCTTCTGAGAAGTGAGATTAAGGACGGATGTTTAGGGGTTTCTGAGTGAAATAAAGGCAGTTCAGATGGATTCCCAGAGAAGGAGAGCAGCGTGTGAATATCTCATAGATCGGGCAGGAGAAAGCAGGGTGGTGGTATTTTGGTGGTGTATCCTCTCTCTCCGAGAAGCCTTTCGGAAACCAGAAACTCAAAGACTCTCTAATCACCAGGGCAGTGAACTTGGATTTGCAGTGTCTCTTGCCTTCTTTTGGCAGGGTTGTATGTGAGGATTTTGTCTCAGCCCCATGGTTCATAGTGAGAATGACCAGAATGTCAGTCAAAATCCGCCATAGGAACAGGAATTCACTATGACCATTCCTGCTTGTCAACAAATTTTGGCCCAGTTCCTTGATGTGGTGTCTTGAAAGAAGGGGCATTTCAAAATAAATCCCATCCCTGGGCTGCTTTTGGTTCATACAGTATGGACAAGGGCTGGGTCATGCACTGCAGAGGATAACTTTTTTACTGTTTATTTTTTAAGAAAATACCCCTTTTTCTGGTTTTCTGGAGGTACCTTTAAGAATTCTCACTACAATTTCTTATTTCAAGAACAACTAACTTCAATTTTTCTTTTTATTTTTACCATTGTTTGTTGGAGTGTTGGTTTGTTGGCAGCTGAAACCAAATTCACACAGTTATTGACAGACAGGTGTCGATCCTGGCAACCAAGATCAACAAACAAAACCAGTCATTTCCTGTCTACTCTTTTTTCCCCTCTCTCTCTTTGAAGTGTTACTAACTGGCAGCTTTAAGCCAAACAGGAATGTCTATGAAAATTATCTGGGTATGTCATGAAGGAAAACTGTGTAAATAACATACTTGATAGACTGGTTAATCATGATTACTTTTCCTCTCTCCAGGTAAAAGGCAATTTAGCTAACATGTTAAGAAATTCACTGGCTATTTGAAAAACAAAACAAATAAAAAAAAATACTGGAGAAATACAGAAGCACACTGTTGGCTAATGGTATTTTTCTTCAGGAGTGATTTGGGACTTCCTTTATAGTGGAGCAGTCTAAAACACATTTGTAATTACATGCTGTTTATTTTCTTAGCATTGCTCTGGCACCTGGAGGCCTCAACTGAGATATGTTTTGGCAGGCAGCGTTCTTGCAGTAAATGAGAAAAGTCTACCCCCTAAAATGTCATTAATGAAATTTGTATGGGAAAGAGTGAGAAAAAGGAAATGTTGGTTTCTGATTTCTTTTACACATCTCTCACATCTTTTCTCTTGATTATCTCAATAACCCATTTCCAACCACTCCCAGTTTTTTGTTATCCAACACCCTTACATCTGATTGCCTCAATAATTTTTTTCCAGTGTAAGTTTTTTGCTATTTTTCCCTCTTATAATATTTCACTTTCTTTTTCCTATTTTTTTTTCTATTTGCTATTCCAGATTTCCACCATGAGTCTCAAACCTACTGGTTGCAAATAAGCATTTGAAAAAATATATCTTTCTGTATTATGGTATTGATAACAGGGCTCATGCACCCACTACTGAAGAGGTTATTTTTACTTTTACTTTACAGTATTTTTTTTTTTACCAGATTCAGTAGGCTGTGAGCTTTTTTACCTCAGTTCCTCCCAGTGAGCCAACATAGGGAGAGTCTTGTACCACAGAATCCATCAGCATCCCTGAAAGTTCAAATGTAGTATGTGGTTATGAAAGTCAGCCTGGGTCTCTGAGAGAATGGGCCAGAATAAACACATAGGTTAAATTCATTTCTGTTTGTGAGAGTAACAGCACTGAACTTGCTGGCATTACCCTGGAGTTAACAACAAAAGTTTAAAAAAGAATAGCAGGGAGGGGAGTTGACCACAAGCACAAATGTTAAGCAAGTAACTCGTAAGACCAGCACGTGTCTGAGAGCCAGGGAAAGGTCACTTGTTGCAGGGGAACAGTTCTGGCTGCCAGAAGGCCCAGGCTGCCAGTCTCTGTGATGGTTTAGCCTGCCTATCAGGGCATTATGCCTCTCCTGGAGATGAAAAGATCATTCCTATTAATGCCCATGGGAATTTTGCATGTACCTCAGCAGGAGAGGATGCTTGCTAAGAGAGGATGGCCTTTCCAAGCTGGGTTTGAGGAGCATCACACAGTACAGAAGAATAACCATCTTCCCCATGGCACTGAGGTATCTCAGGGTTATGTGCCCTAAGATGTCTTGGAAGCCAATGAACCTGGAGAAAATGTGTGTCATAAAGGTTTTCCCCTCCTGGCCTCCACGTGAGGCATTTGAACAAAACTGGTGAAGCCTCGTTATCACTGAGATATGATACTGTGAATTCAAGTTAACAAAAAAAGTGCTGATTGAAAAAGGCATCATTTTCTTCTACCCTCCAGCCCAGCTGGCCTCCTTAGAGCTTTGGTCAGGATGGTTTGAGAAAAATAATTTTGCATTTACACAAAACCAGTGCTTTCCAGATGCTATGTTTGGGACTTTTATAGAATCTCTGGTTTATTTTCTGCCAAATTCTGTTTTGAGGGTAAAAACAGATTCACTCCTAGCAAAAGGGGCATGTGAGAGTGTGTATTTGTTTTGGAAGTGCTTGAGATTTAACCAGTTCCTCTGGATGTTTCCCCTAAGATTAAATTTCCCTTCCCTTCTTTTACTTTAGCAGCTGGCGTGATCTCTGTTGTTTTAACTTTCTTCCTCTTTTTCCCTTCCTGTTTTGCTACATCCTTCCAAATACAGAGGAGAAGCCCAGAATAAAGTAAGTATGATGGGCAGGGTTTCAAAACCCTGGGATCATTTTCCTGATCTAGCAGAAGCCCTTAGATTCTCTATTAGGCAAATGGCCACTAGAAGCCTTTATCCAACTCTTCCTTATGCAACATCTGTCTGTTTGTTCCTGCATGCCTTTCCAGGATGTCTGCTTCCTTCAGAGGATGCCTTAGCAGCAGCTACTGGCCTGGGCCTTAAGATCTGTTCCTGGTAGAGTCAGACAACTTGTGGACTGTCTGAGATGCAGAGGTCTCACAGTACCCCAAAATATAGGCAGCTCAACAGTAAATCCTCTGTGAGAGGCCATGGCTGGGAAACAGCCCTTTCCATCCAGGATCGCTGGCAGTGGGAAAGGTGGCAAATGTTGGCCTGGGCTGAGTTGAGCTTAACTAAGGTTTCCTATGGACCTTCTGGCTCTGGGCCGCAGCACCTTCCCTTCCACTCTGCCAGCTGCCCAGGATGGAGTGTACAGCCCTGCACAGGCAGACTCACAGACCAACATCTTTCCATGTGGTCAGGAGTGACCACAGGCTTTGGGAATAAAAAGGGGTTTTAGGGGTAACTCCCTGCCCTGCATGACCTTCCAGGAAGGACAGTGGTCCTTAGTACTTTTCTGGAGTAGTTTCTCTTTCACCTCTCCCTATCTCCACCAACATTCCTCCTTGTCAGGATGGTTCCTGAGGGCAGGGCAGGATGGGCTTTTTTAAAAGCTGCATATACTTTAAGATGAAAATCCTTTATTTTTCTTTTATTTTTTTTTGTTTTGTTTTTGTCTCTCTGCAGACTAACTGCTCCTAAAATACCAGAGGGTGAGAAAGTAGATTTTGATGTAAGTATTCCTGAGACTGGCTGTGTTTGTCCTTTGTACCTGATAATAGACATGAGTGCAAACCCACATAACTCCTCCTGTACTGGATATTGCTGAGGGTAAAGTCAAAGACAAAAGTATGGTTGATTTGCTACTTGACTTCAGCAAAAGGCTACTCTCTGCTCCCTGAAACTGGTAATGCGACTAAGCTAAAATCATGTATTTATTTCTTTTGTCTCCTTGAATCTTTGAAGCCAATATAAGGAGGAGAATGTAAGTGTTTTAGGGATCTCAGATCCTCTGTCCCATTGCTGCAAAGGGCTTGAAAGTTGCAGGACCTCATCTGTTGTTGAGAAACACTAGCTAAAATTACAATAATAAGTAGAGATCCAAACACCTTCCTAGAAAGTTGCTAGAGAAATGAAGAAATTCTGCTGTTGAAAACCTCCACAGAAATATTTGCTTTGCCCAAAATGCAGGAATATTTCCTAGGTAAGATTTGTATTACAAAGCAAAGAGGAGGCAGCTAAGTATATGCAAAGATAGATGTGTAAGCAAAGCCAGGGATAAAATACGGTGTAGGGAAATGGGAGATTTGGATTCTTTACACTTCTGGGCTCCTGACTGTTGCCTGAATGAGTGCCTGATTGCACCAACAGCCATTTAAGCTACTCCATAGATTTCCATGGAAATCTACAGACACTTTCTACTTTTGTTTCTCTGTGTATGCAGGGTGCTGGGAATGTCCAAGACATATAGGGACTTAATGTGTTTTCCTGCTTTTCTAGGACATCCAAAAGAAAAGGCAGAACAAAGACCTGATTGAACTGCAGGCCTTGATTGACAGCCACTTTGAAGCCAGAAGAAAGGAAGAGGAAGAGCTGGTTGCCCTCAAGGAGAGGATTGTGAGTCCTTGTACTGCCATTTCCCTGTACTAGATTGAGAGATCATCTGTAGATGAGAAGCTGAAACCCCTGTCAGTCTTTGACAGAAAGCTGTGCTGTCACATACAGAAGTGACTGCTCAAGTCATCATCAAATGGCTTCTCCCCGCATCTGTCCCCTCTCTTAGCCCCTTGTTTTATACCTGAGAATTGTGCAAGAGACCCTTCTGCATGTTCTAGAAAGAGAGAAGGTGGCTCACACTAAGAAACAAAGCTCTTGGTAGTGGGGCGTAATAGTGGAGGCAAGTAAAGCCATGATGATGATCTAATGCCTCTGCCACTGCTCCCTGCAGGAGAAGCGCAGAGCTGAAAGAGCAGAGCAGCAGAGAATCCGGGCTGAGAAGGAGAAGGAGCGCCAGGCAAGGCTTGCGGTAAGTGTCTTTGCTTCCCTCTCCTTGTCTCTACATCAGACTGGAGAGACCTCTAGAGACAGAAAAAAACTACTAGTTCTGCCTGCCTCAGTCCGAATGGCCACCCTCTTAAGGCAAGGGTAGAAAACAGGATTTGCTAACTCTGATCAGTGTACTTCTCTCATCATATTCCCTGCACTGACACTGGCTGCTAGGGAAGCTGGGAGTCTCCCGTAGAGTAACTTGTTCTGTGTGTTGTCCTTCACAGGAGGAAAAGGCACGGAGAGAGGAAGAAGATGCCAAGAGAAAAGCTGAGGATGATCTGAAGAAGAAGAAGGCTCTGTCCTCCATGGGCGCAACATACAGCAGTTATCTGGCTAAGGTAAAAATCATGGATCGAGGAAAGAAATACGAAAACATTAAACCATTAGGTTGAGGGGGAACAGTCTTCATTAGAAGTTGAGAAAACGGCTCAATGTTTGTTCTTCTGGATCCCCAGCAGCTTGTCTTACTTGCTCTGTCGCTGAAATAGTTTCATTCAGGCCTAATTTCTGCAGTCTGACATTAACTGATATTCTGAAAACAGGCTGACCAGAAGAGAGGAAAGAAGCAAACAGCTAGAGAGACGAAGAAGAAGGTCCTGGCAGAGAGGCGCAAGCCCCTGAACATTGACCACCTTAATGAAGACAAGCTGAGGTAACATGTTTATCCTAATTTATGGAATGTAATCCACTGATATTTGGTCTTACTGTCCTGGAGCCTTCTCTGTTGATAAAATGAGGTAGAGGAGGGAAAATTTCATTTTCCTTGAAATTCATCATGGGAGACACTTAAGTTGTGCCCTTGCTTAACCTGGAGAATGGAAGAGAAATGGGAATGTAGGGAAATGTTGAAATGGTTTGGTAGCCCTCTAACCGTGCTCCTGGCATAGCTCTGTTAGCCTCTCTTGCTATTTAGGATTAGTCACTCACAGGACCAGCTCTGGGATTAGCTGAACAAGCCTACAGACTGGTATGTGTAGCATTCCCAGAGGTGAGTTAATGCTGCTAAGGCATGAATAGGATGTCCATGAGGGCTGGAGGTTTGGAAGCTAAGTGCTCTGGTGCACAGCAGTCATCAGATGATAGTCTGGACTGCACATGTTGGAGTTTACACACGATTGAGAGATGAGGGTGGCTCACCTCAACCCTGACACAGATGAGACTGCACAGTGGCAACTGCTCTGCTTATCTGGGTGACCTTCAGAGTCCTCCTTCCTTCTTGTTTGATTCCAAGATAAAGTCTTATCTTTCATTAAGAGTTAGGGGGAAAATTAGAGTAATTATGTTAATGTGTGATACACGCAAGACTGCAAGTCTAAAAGGTTTGAAGGTGAGAAAAATGTGACCTTGAAAATGATGAGTAGCCTTCAGAGAACAGAGAGGGTTTACAGGAAGATGTGTGAATGGCCTTAAATAAAATTCTTTGTTAGTGATGTGAAAACCATGGAAAATATCTGATGTTGTATGTTTCTTCCGTCTTCCTTTCCCCATAAATACACAGGGACAAAGCTAAGGAGCTGTGGGACTGGTTATATCAGCTGGAGACTGAAAAGTATGACTTTACAGAGCAGATCAAGAGGAAAAAATATGAGGTGAGTGGAGAGGCCATTTTGCTAATAGCACTGAGTCCAAAATGTAAAAATCTCTGTGATTCCTCTGGAAAAAGTCATGTCGTGACATTATTTGGGTCTCCAGTGACCCTTTGTAGTATTTAAGCAGCAAAATGCTTGGAACTGCATTCCCCTAACATACATACTTGATTTCACATTTTAGGCTAAAATTAAATAGATCACTTTTAAGGTTTTCAGTGCCCCATGGAAAGGCAATCCCAATGGAAAATGGGCTCCCTGCCCTCTCCTGAAACATTGTTCATTCTTGTTTATCTATAGGTAACTGTGGCCTGAAAATTCAGTAACTCTCTGTTCACGCACCTCCATTGCAAAGTAATATTTTTAGATCCATCTTTGATTTCAAACTTGAACGTTGTAAGTTTTATTCCATCCCAGACAGATTACCTGTGGACTGGGCTCTCTGGAGTCACTGAAAACTCTGTCTCCAGACAGGAGCATCTGACTGAAGTGTCATATGGTAACAGAAAGTCGACATGTTTCCTTCACACAGTCACTGGGTAGGGCTGCACTCACCCACATTAGGTTTCAGTGGCTGAGAAATCCTACTGGATCTCTCTCTGTCTCGCTCTCCTTTTAATTCCCAGCCACACAGACACATGCTGACAGGGAGTGAGCAACACCAATGTAACTATCTCAATCTCTCTTAGATTTTAACAATGCGTTGCAGGCTGCAGGAGCTTTCCAAGTTGTAAGTACAATGAACTTGCCTGTGTAACAGCAGCAGCAAAGGCTACCAAATGCATGAGCCTGCCGCATGGTCAGAGCCAGGTGCCAGACGGGAGCTGGCACTTGGCTCCAAGTACAGAGAGAAAAGAGAAAAATGGATCTTGTGTCTCTCCATTCACTTCCTTTTTCTCCCCCTTTCCATTCTTTGAAAAGATATAAAGTAGTGATTTAGGAAAAGACTCAAGAGTCCAACAGGGATTGGTTAAAGAACTGAGCATGCAATCTACTGAGAGCACCCTAAAATAACTCCCTATCCAAAACTCTGTATCCAAAAACAGGTATTGTGTGCATGGGGGCGTCACCCTGATGCACCTGGGATATATGCAGAAGCTTAGGGATACACGTGTAATAGCTTGGACTACAGTATACAGAGAATAGTATGGGGTTTGGAAAGCATCTCCACCTTGTGGCACATGGTTATCTAGATCCAAAATACTGGAGAGGGCTAGCTTAAGGATAATAGGTAAAGTGGGAGTGGAAAAACAGGAAATAAGGCAGTGCCAGGGGTGGCGTACATGCTATGGTAATGAGACCTCTGCATAAACAAAGAGATGGGTGCCTGCTGATGAAAAGCAAGGAGAGAAAGTACAAAGGATGAGCAAAGCAGAAGGAAAATGCACAGCTAAGATGGGAGAGGAAAAGTGGAAGAGTAAAGGGAAGATGATAGGAAAAAATGAGGAGAAAGGTAAGTGAAAACAGGAAAGAGAATGAAGGAGACAAGCAAGGATGCAAGGGAGAGACAAAGGAAGGAAGTGGGACACAGAGAAGTAGAGCCTTTAGCTCTAGTGTCCGTTGCTCTTTGGTGCTTCATTGGGGAGTGAGTGTCACAGTCATGATCATAAGGTTATGACTGAAGGTAAGTCTGAAGTGCTTGGGTCAAACTGAAGACAACCGGTTCTCCTCCACACTTGGGGAAAATACTTGGTTGGAAAAAAAGCAGTTTTAAACTGCTGTGACAAATACTAAAACTTCCACGAGTAAGTACAAAAGCAAGTGATCTGTTGATCTTTCCTTGCTTGTGTTGTCCTGTTCCCGGTAACGTTTCAGTCTCTTATCTCGTTTCTGTTTGCCATGGAAAGATGTGAGCTAGGAAATACCAGTTCTTAGGACAACCGGAATGTATGACTTTTGTTTTTCTTCCTTTTTGCACGCTGGGAATGTCAAGTGTGACTTTAAATATTCAAAATTTGGGTCATCAGTTCTTGGATCGGCAGAGTCAGTGCAGAATTTTGAACTGTGGCAAAAGCAAAGCATAGCTCTTGGCAAGGGCATTTCTTCAGTCTAGGAAAACTAAGTAGAACCCTGACTCAGTTACAAATGAGAAGATGAAGGGGCAAAAGAGGGCGCTCTATCACACCCTAGTGTTTTGTAGGATTTTCCAGTGCCTGAGTCCCAGGATTCCAATAATGAGTCCAGGCCTACAGACCAGAACTGAGGTGCTAAGTCAGGCTATAAGGTGTTTATCCTGTGCAAGGTAGGTGTGTGCTTTCCTATGCATCAAGCCATCTTCTCTTACTAAATGAGTGGCTGGGAAAGTGGTGACTGCTGCAAGCTCCTCACCTCCTGCTCTGCCAGCCAGCAAAAGGTACTCCAACAGAATGTGATACCCATCTTCCATTCTTGAGGTCCCCATCCAAAGACCACTGAAGCTCTTTGGACTTACATGCCTCCTGATGTATAGGAGTAAGGGAAGAGTGAAAAGATGAGATTGAAACATGCAGGTGATGGAGCCATCCAAGAGCTTTCCAGTTGGCCAAGGTGACACTTACTCTAGTTCACCTGCCTGCAGTTTAACATGTGAGTTCACAGGAGGTTAATTTCAATGTGTAGAAACTCTTCTAGTAAAGGTTATAAAATTTTAGCTCTTCTGTCCCTTGACATGGGAAGGTGGCTTGCAGATTTATTGCCAAGAAGTAACATTTCTCTCCTTCAACCACGGGTGAGCTTTTATTTCAAAGGAAGTATTAATTCCTACTACAAGCACCTCACTTTTTTGAGCACTTCAGCAGGTAAAATTCTCCTCTTCTTGTGGGAACAAGGTTTCTTTGTCTCTAAAAACCCTGGTCATGTATGTTGTTTGCAGATTGTCACCCTCAGAAACCGGATCGATCAGGCCCAGAAGCAGTAAGTATTTATATCCCCTTCCTAGCTCCTGGCTTGGGGATATCTTCTCAGTGTTCAAATGAGTCACTTCAGCCTCAACACTGACATTTTCTTGTTGCAATGAAATGGGGCTAGAGATGGAAAGACCACTCCCATCCTGCCTCACATTGAGAAAATGAAGGGGGAACTGAAGTGAATGTAACACCTAACAAGAAAAAAATCATGTTTCTTCACACCATATCTTCAAAAATTTCCTCTGCTTATTGTTGGGTTTTTCAAACACCTGTCTGAGGTGCTTTGAACACTTGAGGGAATGCAACCCTTGTTTACAAAGGATAAACAAGTGGTTGCTAAGATTACAAGAAATGGTGTGTAACAAGACTAACATAATGGGATTACTGTTGTGAGTTCTTTTCACTCATCATCTGTCTCCCACTTTCCTTCACCACAAGACTATTCCATTACTTTTTTGAGTCTAATGCCTTTATTGTAGGTATTTTTAATGAATTTATGAGACACCAGGGGGAGACAAAGTTTAGGGGTTAGGACATGTAGAAAATGAATACTCACAGAGAAGTAACTGCAGGGCAGAAAGGGAGGAGAGCTCTCCAGTGGAGGGCTTGATCTTCTCTGTGTGTCTGTATCTTTTTAGCAAAGTCATGCCAGGAATGAAGCACTGGCCTTTGGATGAGAGGAGTGACCATTTACTGCCTTCCCACTTCCCCAAGACACCCTGACTTATCAAGTGAATGTAACACTGGGGGTTTGGTTGTCTGTAATGCCAAACACAAGGCTTGACCTTCCTGTGGTATTTTCTGTACAGAGCTGTAGGCTGATAAACCTCAGCAGAATGTGCAGCTGCAGAAGGATGCCATGGTTTGTCTGGGCGTTGCTGCTCTTGTGGGGCTCTACCACACCACCCACAACAGTCCACTGCCTGCTTGTTCCTGCAAAAGACATGATATTCTCTCAGGACATCATGTGAAAAGGTTGCATTGAGGAGCCCAGAGCTAATGAGATTTCTGTGTGCTTAAATTTCTATCCACACTAGACACTATCATTCCAAAGCAGTGCCTGCCAGTGTGTTATACAAGGATCAAATGAGTCTTTTGCTTCAGATTTTATTAAATCTCCTTAAGCACGCTCTAAAGGTTAGGTGTAACATCAAACATCACAGGTGCTTGTAGATATAAAAGGACTCTGCCTTCATTTGAGGAGCTATGCCGTTCCTACACCAGGTTTTGAACCTTCAGAAAGGCTGCCAAAAGGGACATAGAGATTAATTTAAGATAAGCAGAAAGTGCATGCTCTCTTTTATGTAAACTATCAATTTTTTCAAATAGACCAAGCCTATCTTGGTCAAAGGTAAAGTATCCACTATGTGTGTGTCTGTGTCAGTGTGCTACATCCTTCTGTAACTATGCCTGGTGCTCTTGAACCAATCCACGGGGCAGCACAACAAAAATCTCCCCAGATGTGATGTCCCCATGTTTTTCTTCTCCCTGGAGGCACCAGTGGTTCTGAAGAAAGGCCTCTGTTGACAGCAGCACCTTGTGCTTTATCCCCAACCCCACACTCTGCCATGTCAAAGAGCTGCCCCCACTTTGCATGTGCTTTGGTTCAAGAAGCAGCCGCCTCATTGTGTGTGTGAGGTGGAAGGGTTTGGGGGTGTGCTGAGCCCCACAAACCAAGGTGCTGCTAATGGGAACTAGTGCAGAATCTAACTCAACTAACTTCCTGCCCAGCCCCATTCTGAGTTCAGGCTTCTCAGGCAGAAGGTAAGTGGCTTGCATGTAGGATTGCCCTTCTGTGTGCAAGAGCTCTTGGAGAGAGTTTGCCTCAGGTGCTTTGAGTGGGGAGTATAGCTGGACTGCTCCCACACCCCATGAGCAAGACAGGGATACTGCTATGGGAGCAGGCCTAAAAAGTTGTTTGGATTGTTTTGGAGGCTCTTGCTCTCATGATAGAAATAGCCACTCTGCCTTTGCTAGAGCAAAGCAATTCTTAGTTGTATTTAAATTAGTATTCAGCCTTTTGCCTCCACTGCTGAATGGAGCATCTGGGGAATTTGATCAGAGCTCTTTCATACTGAGCAAGTTTCTCTAGATAGAGCTCTAAATCCTAAAATCCAGAGCACAGCAGATTTGTATTCAGAAAACATCAAGTCTGTGGCTGCATAAACCTGTCACTTAGTTTGGAGACCACCTATATTTCTACCCTGATAATGCAGGAGTCTGGAAGGGTCCACCTCTTTCAGGTGTGCACATCCTGCCTTTCACACTAAGAGCTCCAGGAGGAATCTTTTTCCACAATATCAACAACATTTTTCTCCAGATGTGGTCAATGGCAGGTGCACCCAACATGTGAGAAGTGAAAGCAGCTGAAACCTAATCTAAGAGTCAGAAATGCAGAGTGGCCACAAAGCCCCATTGCTTCCATCATGCTGACATGTTTTTCCTTCCTTTTGCATTGTAGCAGCAAGAAGGCAGGAGCCAAGGGCAAGGTTGGTGGGCGCTGGAAGTAAAGAACCAGGCAGGATGGCCTTTAGTGGTGTGCTGAACCCCTGCTGGTCTCCTCTTTCCTCCTTCACCGATCACTTGTGTTCTCATGCCTCAATGATAACAAAAATCTCATCAGCCTGGATTGGCTATTGCTGCTGCTTTTCTTCCTGGAGGGGTCTGGTGGCTTCCTCAGGCAAGGGGGAAGCAGGTTCCCTGTGGAACTGGGATGACTCCTTGCTGGCATCTTCAATTCCTGCTGAGCATGTCCCTTATCCTCCTGATACCAGCCCTATGCTGTCCTGTAGATTGCTGTGTACAAATCTCTGGATTTTGTAAATAAAGCACAACCAGTACCTACTCCAATGACAGCCCTCTGGAATGGTGTTTTGTATTTTATTTAATGCCTCCCCATTTTCCAAGGATTTGGGAAGCTGATCCAAACCCTTATTTAATATCATTTGATCTGTCTCTACAACGGGGAATAGGCTCAGTATCATCAGCAAAGATTTAGGACTGGGGGCCTGTTTTAAGCCATCATACAGGCAGATACCAAGAACTGACTGTTCTCAAGGAGCACATAATCTGGCTGCCAAACGTAGTTGAAATTGACTTCAAAGTTCAAATGATGAAGTGAATCAAAGAATCGGGAACAAAGGAACAAATCTCCAGAAGTGGTAGTTTTCAGCACACAGCTTTTATTAAATGCAGACAAGTGCAATAGAGAATGATTCATTCAAATATTACATTAAAATATTTATTGAGGCTGTTAGCCTGCATACTATATTAAAACCCACTACTGAAGTGTGAATTACTTGGTTAATTCAATCTAGATGTCAAAACACGAGTGGTTGTTACTAAATTCAAGGTACGAGCTATTCTGTGCGGCCTCCTGTCTTTGCCAACCCTTGAACTACCCTGGTGGAGGGAAGTCCATCAGGGACTCTCCCATGTTTCCAAATGTCTGTCTGTTTCTGGTGCCTATGTGCAGGCTCTGGCTCTCTGTTTGCACATGCTGAGGAGTTATGGAGTCATGAGCAGTTTAGGTGTGAAGAGACCTTAAAGATCATATAGTCCCAACTCCCCTGCCATGGGAGACCAGGTTCCTCATAACCCCATCCAACCTGGCCTTGAACACTGCCAGGGATGGGGCATCCACAGCTTCTCTGCACAACCTGTTCCAGTGCCTCACCACCCTCCCTGTAAAGAATTTCTTCCCTACATCTATTCTAAACCTGCCCTGTCTCAATTTAAAACAGTTGCCCCTTGTCGTGTCACAACATACCTTGGTAAAAAGTCTCTGTCTTTCTTATAAGCCCCTTTACATACTGAGAGGTCACAATGAGGCTTCCCCAGAGCCTTCCCTTCTGGCTGCACAACCCCAGCTCTCTGCCTGTCCTCACAAGGGAGGTGTCCCAGCCCTTCCAGCATCTCTGTGGCCTCCTCTGGACCCGATCCAACAGCCCCGTGTCTGTTGTGCTGGGGTCTCACCAGCGTGGAGGACAGGAGGAGAGTCAGGACAGGACCCCAGCACAGGCAGACAGCACTGCAGCGTCCCACAGAGGCACTATTTTCGTGCAATCACAGAATTGTTAGGCTTGGAAGGGACCTCTAGAGATTGTTCAGTCCAACCCCCTTCCAAGGCAGTGTCACTCTGAGCAGGTGGCACAGGAGTGTGTCCGGGTGGGTCTCAGCATTTCCAGGGAGTGAGATCCTACATTCTCCCCGGCCAGCCTGTTCCAGGGCTCTGCCACTCTCAGCGTGAGGATGTTCTTCCTCATGTTGAGGTGGAACTTCTTGTGCTTTAGTTTACGGCCATTGCTCCTTGCCCTGTTGCTGGACAGCACTGAAAAGTCTGGCACAATCCTCTTGACACCCTCCTTTGAGATATTTGTATGCAATAATGAGATCCCCTCTGAGTCTTCTCCAGACTAAACACGCCCAGCTCCCGCACTCTCTCCTCGTAAGAGAGATGCTCCAGCCCCCTCCTCGTCTTCGTGGCCCTCCGCTGGACCCTCTCTGGTCGCTCCTTGTCTTTCCCGTTC